>JAOTAX010113821.1:0-26468 GCA_025629825.1 Erythroxylum guanchezii | reverse complement strand
GTAATGACCCTTATACCCCTCCTTATAAGCCTTATAACTTAAAAGCTTAAGTGGCTTGCCAATTTTGCCCCTCATGCCATCTTACCACCTTAATTCAATTTAATCCATGTCAAATGGTCTTACTCACATTAACATGCTAATTAATTCCACAAAAATAACATAAATAATCTATCAATGCCTCAAAATTCATATAAGTCATGCTTAACTCCTTCTAAATATCAAGACCTTCTTCTAATCATATAATTGAAGGAATTTGGTAATACTTCCTTCTAGAAAAATGTTCCTCATTGTCTCAAATTTCCAATGACATCAAAATCATTCAATTTGATTCAATCATCTGTAAGTTATACACTAAACATTTCAAGTTGTTCTTATGCTGAAACATTATTCTGTGCTTGACTTCCATCCGAAAATTGATACTCTTAGAGACTAAATCAAGATTCGTCTTCTTCATATGATTTGTAGCCCTATTTCTCTAGTTTAATCAAAATCAAGAATCGTCTCATTTGGATAACTAGAGAAAAAGTTATGGCTCAAACACTTTCGGACTGTTACTGAACCTGGACTATACACTATACAAAACTTTAGTCCAGAAATTGAAAGTCTTAAAGACTGAATTGAAATTTTATTCCTTCAGATAACTTGTAGCTCCATGTCTCTAGTTTAGTTAGAAACAAGAGTCAACTCATTTGGAGCTCTATAGATCAAGATATCATCAAAATACTGAAGCATGTTTAGTAAAATATCCAACTCATACTCTTTTAACCGATCCTCGCACTTTGATTCAATCAATCTTTTCTATTTCATTTCAAATTCAAGAATTCTCCTTTTCTATACACCTGAAGAATCGTCAACCATTCCTCATTTAACAATTCTAGCTTTTAAGAAAAGTTCGGGGCCTAACAGATTGTTAGATTTTTTTGTGTTAAAAAGAAAAGTGCCCAGAAAAGAAACAAAGTTCATATCAAAAAATTCTCTAGTCTCGATCGATGACCAAACGACCTCTGATCAGGATGAAATTTTAGTATGTTGTTCCTGAGTCTTGCCTCTTGACATCTAACAGTTAGAATCTGATTTAGAGATCTACAACTTAGTATTTGTGGTCTAGCCCTCCTTATATACGAGTTTGTATTATGTCATATTTGGGTGATAATTATTTGATTTTTTTAAATGCCAAATGACCTCTGATCAGGATAAAATTTTAGTATGTTGTTCATGAGTTTTGCCTCTTAACGTCCAACGGTTAGAATCTGATTTGAAGCTTTCTAACTTAGAATTTTCTTTCTAGCTTTCTTTCTATACAAGCTTGTATTAAGTCATATATTGGTGATGATTATTATATTTTTTGTACCAAAGAGAAAAGTTCCCAGAACAGAGAAAGTGCATATCAAAATTTGCTCTAGCCTCGATCGATGACCAAACAATATCTAAGCGGGATGAAATTTTAGTATGTTGTTCTTGAGTCTTGCCTCTTGATATCCAACGGTTAGAATCTAATTTGGAACTCTTTAACTTAGTGTTTTCTGTCTCACCCTCCTTCTATACGAGTTTGCATTATGTCATTTTTGAGTGATAATTATTAGATTTTGTTGTGCAAAAAAGAAAATTGCCTAGAAGAGAGAGAAGCTGCATATCAAAATCTGCTCCAGCCTCAATCTGTGACCAAACGACTTCTGATCGGATGAAATTTTAGTATGTTGTTGCTAAGTTTTCCCTCTTAACATCCAAAGGTTAGAATCTGATTTGAATCTCTCTAACTTAGTATTTTCTTTCTAGCTCTCTTTGTATACAAGTTTGTATTATGTTATATATTGATGATGATTATTATATTTTTTGTGCCAAAGAGAAAAGTGCCCAAAAGAGAGAGAAAGTTCAGATCAAAATTTGCTCTAGCCCCGATTGATGACCAAATGACCTCTGATCGGGATGAAATTTAAGTATGTTGTTCCGGAGTCTTAGTTCTTGGCATCCAACGGTTAGACTCTGATTTGGACCTCTCTAACTTAGTATTTTCTGTCTAGCTATCCTTGTATACGAGTTTGTAATATGTTATCTTTGAGTGATGATTATTAGATTTTTTGTGCAAAAAAAGTGCCAAGAATAGAGAGAGAAAGTGCATATCAAAATTTGATCCACCCTCAATCGATGACTAAACGACCTCTGGTCGGGATGAAATTTTAGTATGTTTTTTCTGAGTCTTGCCTCTTGACATCCAGCTGTTAGAATCTGATTTCAAGCTCTTTAACTTAGAATTTTCTTTCTAGTTCTCTTTGTATACGACTTTGTGTTATACCATATATTGGTGATGATTATTAAATTTTTTGTGGTAAAGAGGAAAGTGCCTAGAAGAAAGAGAAAGTCTATATCAAAATTTGCTCCAGCCTCGATCGACGACCACACGACCTCTGATCAGGATAAATTTTTAGTATATTATTACTGAGTCTTGCCTCTTGACATCTAACGGTTAGAATCTAATTTGAAGTAGTCTTAGTATTTTCTATCTCGTCTTCCTTGTATATGAGTTTGTATTATGTCATATTTGAGTGATTATTATTAGATTTTGTTGTGCAAAAAAGGAAAGTCCCCAGAAGAGAGAGAAGGTGCATATCAAAATTTGTTCTAGCCTCAATCGATGACCAAACGTCCTCTGATAGGAATGAAATTTTAGTATGTTGTTCCTGAGTTTTGCCTTTTGACATAAAATGTTTAGAATCTGATTTGATGCTCTCTAACTTAGTATTTTCTTTCTAGCCCTTTTTATATACATGTTTGTATTATGTCATATATTGGTGATGATTATTAGAATTTTTTGTGTCAAAGAGAAAAGTGCTCAGAGGAAAGAGAAGGTTAATATCAAAATTTGCTCTAGTCTCGATTGATGACCAAATGACCTCTGATTGGGATGAAATTTGAGTATCTTGTTCCTAAGTCTTGCATCTTGACATTCAACAGTTATAATCTAATTTGCAGCTCTATAGCTTAGTATTTCCTATCTAACCATCCTTATATACGAGTTTGTATTATGCCATATTTTGGTGATGACTTTTAGATTTTTTTGTGCAAAAGAGAAAAGTACCCAGAAGAGAGAGAAAGTGTATATCAAAATTTGCTCAAGCCTCGATCGACTACCTGACGACCTCTGATCGGGATAAAATATTAGTATGTTGTTCCTGAGTCTTGCCTTTTGACATCCAATGGTTATAATTTAATGTGAAGCTCTCTAACTTAGATTTTTTTTGTCTAACCCTCCTTGTATATTAGTTTGTTTTATGTCATATTTGAGCGATGATTACTAGATTTTGTTGTGCAAAAAAGAAAAGTGCCCAAAAGAGAGAGAAAGTGCATATCAGAATTTACTCCAACCTCAATCGATGACCAAATGACCTCTGATCGGATTGAAATTTTAGTACGTTGTTCCTGAGTCATGGTTACTGACATATAACAATTAGAATCTGATTTGCAGTTTTCTAACTTAGAATTTTCTTCCTAGCTCTCTTTGTATACGAGTTTGTATTATGTCATCTGTTGGTGATGAATATTATATTTTTTTGTGCTAAGGAGAAAAGTGCCCAGAAGAGAGAAAAAGACCATATCAAAATTTGCTCTAGCCTCTAACGATGACCAACCGACCTCTAATCACGATGAAATTTTAGTATGTTGTTTCTAAGTCTTGCTCCTTGATATCCAATGGTTAGAATCTGATCTAGAGCTCTCTAACCTAGTATTTTCGTTATAGCCTTCCATGTATACGAGTTTCTATTATGACATATTTGAGTGATAATTGTTATATTTTGTTGTGCAAAAAAGAAAAGTGCCCAGAAGATAGAGAAAGTCAATATCAAAATTTGCCCTAGCCTAAGTAGATGGCCAAACGACCTCTAATCGGGATGAAATTTTAGTAAGTTATTCCTGAGTCTTGCCTCTTGACATTCAACGGTTAGAATCTGACTTGGAGCATTTTATCTTAGTATTTTATGTCTAGCGCTCTTTATATACGAGTTTGTATTATGCGTATTTGGGTGATGATTATTAGATTTTTTTGTGCCAAAGGGAAAATTGCCAATAAGATAGAGAAAGTTCATAAGAAAATTTGCCCTAGTCTCGATCGATGAACAAATGATCTCTAATCGGGATGAAATTTTAGTATGTTGTTCTTGAGTCTTGCCTCTTGACATCTAACGGTTAAAATCTGATTTGGAGCTCTCTAACTTAATATTTTCTGTTTAGCTCCCTTAGCATATGAGTTTGTATTATGTCACATTAGAGTGACAACTATTAGATTTTGTTTTGTAAAAGAGAAAAGTGCTCAAAATAGAGAGAAAACGCATATCAAAATTTGCTTTAGTCTCGATCGATGACCAAACAATATTTGATCGGGATGAAATTTTAGTATTTTGTTCCTGAGTCTTGGCTCTTGACATGCAACGGTGAGAATCAGATTTAAAGCTGTCTAGCTTAGTATTTTCTTTCTAACCCTCTTTGTATACGACTTTGTATTATGTCATATATTGTTGATGATTATTAGATTTTTTGTGCCAAAGAGAATGGTGCACAGAAGAGAGAAAAAGTTCAAATCAAAATTTACTCTAGTTTCGATCAATGACCAAACAACCTCTGATTGGGATGAAATTTTTGTATGTTGTTCCTGAGCCCTGCCTCTTGACATCTAACATTTAGAATCTGATTTGGAGCTCTCTAACTTAGTATTTTCTATCTAGCCCTCATTACATACGAGTTTGTATTATATCATATTTGTGTGATGATTATTAGATTTTATTGTGGCAAAGAACTTCCTTGATACTTGTGTTTATCTCTAGTTGATCTCTCGGCAGGGGGGGGGGGGGGAGTCCCAAGAATACACAGAAATGCATATCAAAATTTGCTCAAGCCTCGATCAACTACCAAACGACTCTTGATCGGGATGAAAATTTTAGTATGTTTTTTCGGAGTCTTGCCTCTTGACATGTAATGGTTAAAATTTGATTTGGAGCTCTCTAACTTAATATTTTCTATTTAGCTCTCCTTGTATACGAGTTTGTATTATGTCATATTTGAGTGATGATTATTAAATTTTGTTGTGTAAAATAAAAAAATGCCTAGAATAGAGAGGAAGTGCAAATTAAAATTTGCTCTAGTCTCGATCGATGACCAAACGAATTCTGATCGGGATGAAATTTTAGTATATTGTTCCTGATTCTTGCATCTTGACATGCAAAGGTGAGAATCTGATTTGAAGCTCTCTAACTTAATATTTTCTCTCTAACCCTCTTTGTATATGAGTTTGTAATATGTCATATATTGGTGATGGTTATTAGATTTTTTTGTGCCACAGAGAAAAGTGCAAAGAAAAGAGAGAAAGTTCGTATTAAAATTTGCTCTAGTCTTGATCTATGACTAAATGACCTCTAATCAGATTAAAATTTCAGTATGTTGCTCTTGAGTCTTGCCTCTTGAGATCCAACGGTTAGAATTTGATTTGAAGCTCTCTAACTTAGTATTTTCTGTCTTGCCATTCTTGTATACGAGTTTGTATTACGTCATATTTGGGTGATGATTATTATATTTTTTGTGTCAACGAGAAAAATGCCAAGAATAGAGAGAAAGTGCATATCTAAATTTGCACTAGCCTCTATCGATGACCAATTGACCTTTGATTAGGATAAAATTTTAGTATGTTGTTCCTGAGTTTTGCTCTTGACATCCAACAGTTACAATCTGACTCATGCTCTCTAACTTAGTATTTTCTGTCTAGCCCTACTTGTATACGAGTTTGTAATATGTCATATTTGAGTGATGATTATTAGACTTTGTTGTGCCAAAGAAAAAAGTGCCTAGAAAGGAGAGAAAGTCCATATCAAAATTTGTTGTATCCTTGATTCGTGACCAAACGACCTCTGATCGGGATGAAATTTTAGTATGTTGTTCTTGAGGCTTGCCTCTTAACATCCAACGGTTAGAATCTGATTTGAAGCTATCTAACTTAGTATTTTCTTTCTAGTTCAATTTATTTATGAGTTTTTATTATGTCATATATTGGTGATGATTATTAGATTTTTTCTACTCAAGAAAAAAGTACCCAGAAGAGAGAGAAAATTCATATCAAAATTTGCTATAGCCTTAATTGATGACCAAAAGACCTTTGATTGTGATGAAATTTTTGTAAGTTGCTCCTAAGACTTTCCCCCTGAGATCTAAAGGTTAAAATCTGATTTAGAGCTATCTAACTCAGTATTTTCTGTCTAGCCCTACTTATATACGTGTTTGTATTATGTCATATTTAGGTGATAATTATTAGATTTTGTTGTACAAAAGGGAAAAGTGGCCAGAAGAGAGAGAAAGTGCATATGAAAATTTGCTCCAACCTCAAACATTAATCAAACGACCTCTAATCAGGATGATCTTTTATTATATTATTCCTGAGTCTTGCCTCATGACATCCAATTGTTAGAATATGATTTGGAGCTCTCTAATTAGTAATTTCTATCTAGCTTTCCTTGTATACGAGTTTGTATTATATCATATTTGAGTGATGATTATAAGATTTTGTTATGCAAAAAAGAAAAATGCCAAGAAGAGAGAGAAAGTGCATATCAAAATTTTCTTAAGCCTCGATCGATTACCAAACTACCTCTGATCGGGATGAAATTTTAGTATGTTGTTCCTGAGACTTGCCTCTTGACATGTAATGGTTAAAATTTGATTTGAAACTCTCTAACTTAATATTTTCTATTTGGTTCTCCTTATAAACGAAATTTTATTTTGTCATATTTGAGTGATGATTATTAGATTTTAATGTGTAAAACAGAAAAATGCCCAGAATAGAGAGGAAGTGCAAATCAAAATTTGTTTTAGTTTCGATCGATGACCAACGACCTCTTATTGGGATGAAATTTTAGTATGTTATTCCTGCATCTTGCCTCTTGACATGCAACAGGGAGAATCTGATTTGAAGTTCTATAACTTAGTATTTTCTTTCTAACCCTCTTTGTATACGAGTTTGTATTATGTCTTTTATTGGTGATGATTATTATATTTTTTGGTGCCAAAAAGGAAGGTGCACAGAAGAGAGAGAAAGTTCATTTCAAAATTTGCTCTAGTCTCGATTAATAACCAAACGACCTCTGATCGGGATGAAATTTTAATATATTTTTCCTGAGTCTTACCTCTTGACATCCAATGGTTACAATCTGATTTGGAGCTCTCTAACTTAGTATTTTTTGTCATGCCCTCCTTGTATGCGAGTTTGTATTATGTTATATGTGGGTGATAATTATTAGATTTTTTGTGACAAAGAGAAAAGTGTCCAGAAGAGAGAGAAAGTTCATAACAAAATTTGCTTTAGTCTCGATCGATGACCGAACGTCCTCTGATCGGAATGAATTTTTAGTATGTTATTTCTGAGACTTTCCTCTTGACATTTAATGGTTAGAATCTGATTTGGAGCTCTATAACTTAATATTTTCTGTCTAGCCCTACTTATATACGAGTTTGTGTTATATCATCTTTGGGTGATGATTATTAGATTTTGTTGTGGCAAAGAACTTCCTTAATCATGGTGTTTATCTCTAATTGATCTCTTAGGGGGAGTGCCCAGAAGAGAGAGAAAGTACATTTTAAAATTTGCTCAAGCCTCGATCGATTACCAAACGACCTCAGATCGGGATGAATTTAGTATGGTATTCCAGAGTCTTGCCTCTTAACATCTAATGGTTAAAATCTGATTTGAAGCTCTCTAACTTAATATTTTCTGTTTAGCTATCCTTGTATATAAGATTGTATTATGTCATATTTGAGTGATGATTATTAGATTTTGATGTGTAAAAGAGAAAAGTGTCCAGAATAGAGAGAAAGTGCATATCAAAATTTGCTGTAGTTCCGATCGATAACCAAACGACCTCTGATCTGGATGAAATACTAGTATGTTGTTCCTAGGTCTTGCCTCTTGACATGCAACGATGAAAATCTGATTTATAGCTCTCTAACTTAGTATTTTCTTTCTAACCGTCTTTGTATACGAGTTTGTATTTTGTCATACATTTGTGATGATTATTAGATTTTTTTGTGCCAAAGGGAAAAGTGCACGGAAAAGGGAGAAAGTTAATATCAAAATCTTCTTTAGTCTCGATCAATCACCAAACAACCTTTGATCGGGATGAAACTTTGGTATGTTATTCCTGAGCCTTGCCTCTTCACATCCAACGGTTAGAATCTAATTTTGAGCTCTCTAACTTAGTATTTTTTGTCTAGCCCTCCTTGTATATGAGTTTGTATTATGTCATATTTAGGTGATGATTATTAGATTTTTTGTGACAAAGAGAAAAGTGCCCAGAAGAGAGAGAAAGTTCATATTAAAATTTGCTCTAGTGTCGATCGATGACTAAACAATCTCTGATCAACCTGAATTTTAGTATGTTGTTCTTGAGTCTTGCCTCTTGACATCTAATTGTTAGAATCTGATTTGAAGCTCTCTAACTTAGTATTTTCTTTCTAGCTCTCTTTGTATACCAGTTTGTAATATTTCATAAATTGGTGATGATTATTAGATTTTTCTGTGCCAAAGAGAAAAGTGCATAGAAGATAGAGAAAGTTCATATGAAAATTTGCTTTAGTCTTGATCGATGACCAAACGATCTCTGATCGGGATGAAAATTTAGCATGTTATTCCTGAGGCTTACCTCTTGACATCCAATGGTTAGCATCTAATTTGAAGCTCTCTAACTAAGTATTTTCTGTCTAGCCCTCCTTGTATACGAGTTTGTATTATGTTATATTTGAGTGAAGATTATTAGATTTTGTTGTGCAAAAAAGAAAAGTGCCCAGAAGAGAGAGAAATTGCATATCAAAATTTGTTCCAGCCTCAATTGATGACCAAACGACCTCTGATAGGGATAAAATTTTAGTATGTTTTTCCTAAGTCTTGTCTCTTGACATCCATCGGTTAGAATCTGATTTGAAGCTCTCTAACCTAGTATTTTCTTTATTGCCCTCTTTGTATTTGAGTTTGTATTACTTCATATATTGGTAATGATTATTAGATTTTTTTGTGGCTAAGAGAAAAGTGCCTAGAAAAGAGAGAAAATTCATATAAAAATTTGCTCTAGTCTTGATTGAAAACCAAATGACCTTTGATTGAGATGAAATTTTAGTATGTTATTCCTGAGACGCGTCTCTTGACATCAACGGTTAGAATCTGATTTGGAGCTTTCTAACTTAGTAGTTTCTGTCTAGCCCTCGTTGTATGCGAGTTTATATTATGTCATAATTGAGTGATAATTACTAGATTTTGTTGTGGAAAAGAACTTCCTTAATAATTGTGTTTTTCTGTGGTTGATCTCTCGACGGGGAGTGCCTAGAAGAGAGAGAATATGCATATCAAAATTTTCTCAAACCTTGATCGATTGCCAAACGACCTTTGATCAGGATTAAATTTTAGTATACGAGTTTGTATTATGTTATATTTGAGTGAAGATTATCAGATTTTATTGTGCAAAAAAGAAAAGTGCCAGAAGAGAGAGAAAGTGCATATCAAAATTAGCACCATCCTCAATCGATGACCAAAGGACATCTGATTGGGATGAAATTTTAGTATGTTTTTCTGAGTCTTGTCCCTTGATATCCAACGGTTAGAATCTAATTTCAAGCTCTCTAACATAGAATTTTCTTCATAGTTCTATTTATATTCGAGTTTGTATTATGTCATTTATTGGCGATAATTATTATATTTTTTTGCAAAAGAGAAAAGTATAGAGAAGAGAGAGAAAGTCCATATAAATTTGCTCTAGCCTCGATCGATGACCAAACGACCTCTGATCGGGATTAAATTTTAGTATGTTATTCCTGAGTCTTGCCTCTTGATATCTAATGATTAGAATATGATTTGAAGGTCTCTAAGTTAGTATTTTCCTTTATAGCCCTCTTTGTATACAAGTTTGTATTATGTCATATATTGGTCACGATTATTATATTTTTTTGCGCCAGAGAGAAATATGCCTAGAAGAGAGAGAAAGTCCATATCAAAATTTACTTTGGTCTCGATCGATGTCCAAACGACCTTTGATCGGGATGAAATTTTAGTATATTGTTCCTGAGTCTTACCTCTTAACATTTAACGGTTAGGATCTAATTTCAAACTTTCTAAGTTAGAATTTTCTTTCCAGCACTCTTCATATACGAGTTTGTATTATGTCATATAGTAGTGATGATTATTATATTTTCTTGTACCAAAGAGAAAAATGCCCAGAAGAGAGAGAAAGTGCATATTAAAATTTGTTCTACCCTTGATCGATGTCCAAACAACATCTGACTGGGATGATATTTTAGTATGTTGTTCCTGAGTCTTGCCTCATGACATCCAACGGTTAGGACTTGATTTGAAGCTCCCTAACTTAGATTTTTTTTCTAGCACTCTTTATATGCAAGATTGTATTATGTCATATATTGGTGACGAGTATTATATTTTTTGTGCCAAAGAGAAAAATGCCCAAAAGAGAGAGAAAGTGCATCTTAAAATTTGCGCTAGCCTCAATCGATGACCAAACAACATCTGATCGCGATGATAATTTAGTATGTTGTTCCTAAGTCTTGCCTCTTGACATGCAACGGTTATAATTTAATTTGGAGCTCTATAACTTAGTTTGTTCTATCTCGCCCTACTTGTATACGAGTCTGTATTATGTCATATATTTGTGATGGTTATTAGATTTTTTTGCACCAAAGCGAAAAGTGCCCAAAATAGAGAGAAAGTTAATATCAAAATTTTCTCTAGTCTCGATCAATGACCAAACGACTTCTGATCGGGATGAAATTTTAGTATGTTGTTCCTGAGTTTTGCATCGTGACATCCAACAGTTAGAATCTGATTTGAAGCTCTTTAACTTAGTATTTTCTTTCTAGCCCTCTTTGTATAAGATTTTGTATTATGTCATATATTGGTGATGATTATTAGATTTTTTTGTGGCAAAGAGAAAAGTGCCCAGAAGAGAGAAAAAATTCGTATCAAAATTTACTCTAGTCTCGATCGATAACCACACGACCTCTGATCGGGATGAATTTTTAGTATGTAATTCCTGAGTCTTGCCTCTTGACATCCAACGGTTAGAATCTAATTTGGAGCTCTCAAACTTATTATTTTTTGTCTCACCCTCCTTGTATATGAGATTGTATTATGTCATATTTGAGTGATAATTATTAGATTTTGTTCTGTGAAAAAGAAAAATCTCCAGAAGACAGAGAAAGTGCATATCAAAATTTGCTCCAGCCTCAATCGATGACCAAATAACCTTAAATCGGGATAAAATTTTAGTATGTTGTTCTTGAGTTTTGCCTCTTAACGTACAATGTTTAGAATCTGATTTGAAGCTCTCTAACTTAGTATTTTCTTTCTAGCCTTCTTTTTATACGAGTTTGTATTATGTTATATATTGGTGATGATTATTAGAATTTTTTGTGCCAAAGCGAAAAGTGCCCAGAATAGAGAGAAAGGTCATATCAAAATTTGCTCTAGTCTCAATCGATGACCAAACGACTTCTGATCGAGAGGAAATTTTAGTATGTTGTTCCTGAATACTGCCTCTTAACATCTAATGGTTAGAATTTGATTTGCAGCTCTCTAACTTAGTTTTTTTTGTCTAACCCTCCTGGTGTACGATTTTGTATTATGTCATATTTTGGTAATTGTTTTTGGATTTTTTTTACCAAAGAGGAAAGTTCTCAGAAGAGAGCGAAAGTTGAAATCAAAATTTGCTCTAGACTTTATTGATGACCAAACAACCTCTGATCGGGATGAAATTTTAGTATGTTTTTAGTATTTTGTTCCTAAGTCTTACCTCTTGACATCTAACGGTTAGAATCTGATTTGAAGCTCTCTAGCTTAGTTTTTCCTTTCTAGCCCTCTTTATATACGAATTTGTATTATGTCATATATTGGTGATGATTATTAGATTTGTTTGTGGTAAAGAGAAAACTACACAGGAGAGAGAGAAAGTTCATATCAAAATTTGCTTTAGTGTCAATTGATAATCAAACGACCTCTGATCAAGGTGAAATTTTAGTATGTTGTTCCTGAGTCTTGTCTCTTAAAATCCAACGGTTAGTATGTTGTTCTTGAGTCTTATCTCTTCCTACCCCTCTTTGTATATGAGTATGTATTATGTCATATTTTGATGATGATTTTTAGATTTTTTTCCCCAAAGGGAAAGTTTATATCAAAATTTGGTCCAGTCTCTATCAATGACCAAACAACCTCTGATCAAGATGAAATTTTAGTATGTTGTTCCTGAATCTTTTCTCTTGACATCCAACAGTCAGAATTTGATTTAAAGCTCTATAACCTAGTATTTTCTTTTCCAACCCTCTTTGTACACAAGTTTGTATTATGTCATATATTGGTGATGATTATTAGATTTTTTTGTGGCCACGAGAAAAGTTCCTAGAAGAGAGAGAAAGGTCATATCAAAATTTGTTCTAATCTCGATCGATTCCTAAACGAGTTCTAATCGGTATGAAATTTTAGTATGTTGTACCTGAGAGTTGCCTCTTCAGATCCATGGGTTAAAATCTGATTTGGAGCTCTATAACTTAGTAGTTTCTGTCTGGTCCTCTTTGTATACAAGTTTGTATTATGTCATATTTGAGTGATAATTATTAGATTTTGTTATTTAAAAGGGAAAAGTGCCCAGGAGTGAGAGAAGGTGTATATCAAAATTTGCTTCAGCCTCGATCGATTACCATACGATTTCTGATTGGGATGAATTTTTAGTAGTTATTCCTGGGTCTTGCCTTTTGATGTCCAACAGTTAGAATCTAATTTCGAGCTTTCTAACTTAGTATTTTCTGTCTTGCCCTTCTTAATACGAGTTTGTATTATGTCATATTTGAGTGACGATTATTAGATTTTATTGTGCAAAAAGGAAAAGTCCTAAGAAGAGAGAGAAAGTGCTAACCAAAATTTGCTCTAGTCTCTATGATGACCAAACGACCTGTGATCGTGATGAAATTTTAGTATGTTCTTCCTGATTTTTGGCACTTTACATACAACGCTTAGAATCTGATTTAAAGCTTTCTAACTTAGTATTTTCTTTCTAGCTCTCTTTGTATACGAGTTTGTATTATGTCATATCTTGGTGATAATTATTAAATTTTCTTGTGCTAAAGCGAAAAGTGCCCAGAAGATAGAGAAAGTTCATATCAAAATTTTCTCTAGTCTCAATCGTTGAGTAAAGGACCTCTAATCGAGATAAAATTTTAGTATGTTGCTTCGAAGTCTCGCTTCTTGACATCAAACAGTTAGAATCTGATTTGAAGCTCTCTAACTTAGTATTTTGTTCTAGCCCTCTTTGTATGCGAGTTTATACTATTTCATATATTGGTGATAATTATTAGATTTTTTGTGGCAAAGAAAAAAGTGCCCAGAAGAGAGAGAAAGTTTATATCAAAATTTGCTCTAGTCTTAATCGATAACCAAACGACTTCTGATCAGGATAAAATTTTAGTATGTTGTTCTTGAGTCTTGCCTCTTGACATTCAACGGTTAGAATCTAATTTGAAGCTCTCTAGCTTAATATTTTCTTTCTACCACTCTTTGTATTCGAGTTTGAAATATGTAATATATTGGTGATGATTATTAAAATTTTTTATGGCAAAGGAAAAAGTGCCCTTAAGAGAGAGAAAGTTTATATCAAAATTTGCTCTAGTCTCGATTGATAACCAAACGACCTCTGATCGGGATGAAATTTTAGTATATTGTTCCTGAGTCTTGGCTCTTGACATCCAATGGTTAGAATCTGAATTAAAGCTCTCTAACTTAGTATTTTCTTTATAGTCTTCTTTGTATACGAGTTTATATTATGTCATATATTGGTGATGATTGCTATTTTTTTTTTGTGGCAAAGAAAAAATTGCCCAGAAGAAAGAATAAGTTTATATCAAAATTTGCTCCAGTCTCTATCGATGACCAAATGACCTCTGATCAGGATTAAAAGTGGCCAGAAGAGAGAGAAACTTAATATCAAAATTTGCTTTAGTCTCGATTAACAACAAAACGATCTCTGTTCGGGATGAAATTTTAGTATATTCTTCCTGAGTCTTGCCTCTTAACATCCAACGGTTAGAATCTGATTTGAAGTTCTCTAACTTAGTATTTTCTTTCTAGCCTTCTTTGTATACGAGTTTGTATTATGTCATATTTTGATGATGATTATTAGATTCTTTTATGGCATGGAAAAAAGTGCACAGAAAAGAGAGAAAGTTCATATCAAAATTTTTTATAGTCTCGACGATAACCAAACGACTTCTGATCGGAATGAAATTTTTGTATAATGTTCCCAGGGCTTGCCTCTTAATATCCAATGGTTAGAATCTGATTGGAAGCTCTCTAACTTAGTATTTTCTTTCTAACCCTCTTTATATATGAGTTTGTATTATGTCATATTTGGATGATGATTTTTAGATTTTTTTGTCCCAACGCGAAAGGTGCCCTTAAGAGAGAGAAAGTTCATATCAAAATTTGCTCTAGTCTCTATCGATGAGCAAATAACCTCTGATCGGGATGAAATTTTAGTAAGTTTTTCCTGAGTTTTGCCTCTTGACATCCAACGGTTAGAATCTGATTTGCAGCTCTCTAATTTAGTATTTTCTATCTAACCCTCCTTGTATTCGAGTTTGTATTATATCATATTTTGATGATAATTTTTAGATTTTTTATGCCAAAGAGAAAAGTGCCCAGAGCAGAGAGAAAGTTAATATCAAAATTTGCTCCAGTCTCTATCGATGACCAAGCGACCTCTGATCAGGATTAAATTTTAGTATGTTGTTCCTGAGTCTTACCTCTTGACAGCAACGGTTAGAATTTGATTTGAAGCTCTATAACTTAGCGTTTTCTTTTCTAGCCCTCTTTGTATATATGTTTGTATTATGTCATATTTTGGTGATGATTATTAGATTTTTTTTTGTACTTAAGAGAAAAGTGCCCAGAAGAGAGAGAAAGTTCATATCAAAATTTGTTCTAATCTCGATCGATAACTAAACGACTTCTAATCAGGAGGAAATTTTAGTATGTTCTTTTTGAGACTTGCTTCTTCAGATCCAACGGTTAGAATCTGATTTGGAGCTATCTAACTTAGTAGTTTCTATCTGGCCCTCCTTGTATACGAGTTTGTATTATGTCATATTTGAGTGATTATTATTAGATTTTTTTTATGTAAATGGGAAAAGTGCCTAGAAGATAGAGAAAGTGCATATCAAAATTTGCTTCAGCCTTGATCGATGACTACATGACCTCTGATCGGGATGAATTTTTAGTATGATATTCATGAGTCTTGCTTCTTGACATCCACCAGTTAGAATTTAATTTGGAGCTCCCTAACTTATTACTTTCAGTCTCGCCCTCCTTAATACGAGTTTGTATTATGTCATATTTGAGTTATGATTATTAGATTTTGTTGTGCAAAAAGAAAAAGTCCCAAGAAGAGAGAGAAAGTGGTAATCAAAATTTGCTTTAGTCTCTATCGAAGACCAAACGACCTCTGATCGATATGGAATTTTAGCATGTTATTCCTGAGTTTTACCTCTTGACATACAACGTTTAGAATCTAATTTAAAGCTCTCTAACTTAGTATTTTCTTTATAGCTCTCTTTGTATACGAGTTTGTATTATGTCATATATTATGTCATATAGCTCTCCAAAGCGAAAAGTGCTCATAAGAGAGAAAGTTCATATCAAAATTTGGTCTAGTCTTGATTGATGACCAAACGACCTATGATTAGGATGAAATTTTAGTATTTTGTTCCTCAGTATTACCTCGTAATTTCCAACAGTTAGAATCTGATTTGGAGCTCTCTAACTTCGTATTTTCTATCTAGCCGTCCTTGTATATGAGTTTGTATGATGTCATATTTTGGTGATGATTTTTAGATTTTTTTGTACCAAAGAGAAAAGTGCCTAGAAGAGAGACAATGCTCATATCAAAATTTGCTCTAGTCTTTATCGATGACCAAACGACCACTGATCAGGACGAAATTTTAGTACGTTGTTCCTGAGTCTTGCCTCTTGACATCAAACGGTTATAATCTAATTTGCATCTCTCTAACTTAGTAGTTTTTGTGTAGCTGCCCTTGTCTATGAATTTGTATTGTGTTATATTTAGGTGATGATTATTAGATTTTGTTTTGTAAAAAAGAAAAGTGCCTAAAAGAGAGAAAAATTGCATATCAAAATTAGCTCCATCCTTAATCAATGACCAAACGACCTCTAATCGGGATGACATTTTAGTATGTTATTCCTGAGTCTTGCCGCTTGACTTTCAACGGTTAGAATCAGATTTGGAGCTCTCTAACTTAGTAGTTTCTCTCTAGCCATCCTTATATACAAGTTTGTATTTGTCATATTTAGGTGATAATTATTATATTTTGTTGTCGCAAAGAACTTCCTTGATAATTGTGTTTATCTTTGGTTTGTATTATGTCATATATTGGTGATGATTATTATATTTTGTTTGCTAAAGAGAAAAGTGCCCAAAAGAGAGAGAAAGTGCATATCCAAATTTGCTGTAGTCGCGATCGATTATTAAACAACCTCTGATCGAGATGAAATTTTAGTATGTTGTTCCAAAGTCCTGCCTCTTGACGTCCAAAAGTTAGAATATGATTTTAAGCTCTCTAACTTAGAATTTTCTTTCTAGCTCTTTTTGTATACGAGTTTGTATTATGCCATATATTGGTGATGATTATTATATTTTTTGGTGTCAAAGAGAAAACTGTCCTGAATAGAGATAAAGTCCTCACTAAAATTTTCCTTAGCCTCGATCGATGAACAAACAACCTCTGATCGGGATGAAATTTTAGTATATTATTCCTGAGCCTTGCCTCTTAATATTCAACGGTTAGAATCTGATTTGGGGCTCTGTAGTTTAGTATTTTTTGTATAACCCTCCTTATATACGAATTTTTATTATGTCATATTTGGGTGATTATTATTAGATTTTTTTGTGTCAAAGAGAAAAGTGCTTAGAAGAGAGAGAAAGTTCATATCAAAATTTGTTTTAGTCTCAATCGATGACCAAATGACCTCTGATCGGGATGAAATTTTATTATGTTATTCCTGAGGCTTGCCTCTTGACATCCAATGGTCAGAATCCGATTTGGAGATCTCTAACTTAGTATTTTCTTTCTAGCCCTCCTTGTATACGGGTTTGTATTACGTATCGCCCGAAAGAGAGAGAAAGTGCATATCAAATTCTACTCCAACTTCAATCGATGACTAAACGATCTCTGATTAGGATGAAATTTTAGTATGTTGTTCCAGAGTCTAGCCTCTTGACATCTAACAAATAGAATCTAATTTGAAGCTCATTAATATAGAATTTTCTTTTTAGGTCTCATTGTATATGAGTTTGTATTATGTTATATATTAGTGATGCTTATTATATTTTTTTGTGCGAAAGAGAAAAATGCTTAGAAGAAAAAGAAAGTCCATATCAAAATTTACTCTAGTCTAGAACGATGACCAAGCAACCTTTGGTTGGGATGAAATTTTAGTATGTTGTTCCAGAGACTTGCCTCTTCACATCTAACGGTAAGAATTTGAATTAGAGCTCTTTAACTTAGTATTTTATGTCTAGCGCTCCTTATATACGAGTTTGTGTTATGTCATATTTGGGTGATAATTATTAGATTTTGTTGTGCAAAATGGAAAAGTGCCTAGAAGAGAGAGAAAGTGCATATCAAAATTTGCTCCAGCCTCGATCGACGACCAAACGACCTCTGATTGGCATGAAATTTTAATATGTTATTACTGAGTCTTACTTCTTGACATCAAATGGTTAAAATCTGATTTGGAGATCTCTAACTTAGAATTTTTTTTCTAGCCCTTCTTGTATACGAGTTTGTATTATGTCATATTTGAGTGAAGATTATTAGATTTTGTTGTGCAAAAAGGAAAAGTGCACAGAAGAGAGCGAAAGTGCATACCAAAATTTGCTCCAACTTCAATCGATGACTAAACGACCTCTGATCGGTATGAAATTTTATTATGTTGTTCCCGAGTTTTGCCTCTTGACATCTAACGATAGGAATCAAATTTAAAGCTCTCTAACTTAGAATTTTCTTTCTAGTTCTCTTTGTACACAAGTTTGTATTATGTCATCTATTGGTGGTGATTATTATATTTTTTGTGCCAAAGATAAAAGTGCCCAGAAGAAAAAAAAAGTACATATCAAAATTTGCTCTAATCTCGATCGATGACCAAACAGCCTCTGATCGGGATGAAATTTTAGTATATTGTTCGTGAGACTTCCCTCTTGACATCTAACGGTTTGAATCTGATTTGGAATACTCTAACTAAGTATTTTCTTTCTAACCCTCCTTATATATGAGTTTGGGTTATGTCATATTTGGGTGATAATTATTAAATTTTGCTGTGCGAAAGGGAAAAGTGCCCAGAAGGGAGAGAAAGTGCATATCGAAATATGCTCAAGCCTCAATTGATTAGTATGTTGTTCCTGAGTCCTGTCCCTTGATACCCAACGGTTAGAATCTGATTTGAAGCTCTCTAACTTAGAATTTTCTTTCTAGCTCTCTTTATATACAAGTTTGTATTATGTCATATATTGGTGATGATTATTGTATTTTTTGTGGCAAAGAAAAAAGTGCGCTGAAGAGAGAGAATATGATTTGAAGCTCTCTGACTTACTATTTTCTTTTATAGCCCTCTTTGCATATGAGTTTTTATTATGTCATATATTGGTGGTGATTATTCGATTTTTGTGTCAAAGAGAAAAGTGCCAGAAAAGAGAGAAAGTTTATATCAAAATTTTCTCTAGTCCTGAGTTTTGTCTCTTGATATCCAATGGTTAGAATTTAATTTTGAGCTCTCTAACATGGTAGTTTTTGTCCGAACCTCCTTGTATACGAGTTTGTATTATGTTATATTTGAGAGATAATTATTGGATTTGTTCATGAAAAAGGGAGAAGTGCCCAGAAGAGAGAGAAAGTGCATATCAAAATTTGCTCCCGCCTCGATCGATGGCTACATGACCTCTGAATGGACGAATTTTTAGTATGTTATTCCTGAGTCTTGCCTCTTAACTACACGACCTCTGTCTCGCCCTCCTTAATACGAGTTTGTATTATGGCATATTTGAGTGATGATTATTAGATTTTGTTGTGATAAAAGGAAAAGTCCCAAGAAGAGAGAGAAAGTGCATATCAAAATTGGCTACAGCCTCAATCGATGACCAAACGACCTCTAATTAGGATGAAATTTTAGTATGTTGTTTTTGGATTTTGCCTCTTGAGATACAATGAATAGAATTTGATTTGAAGCTCTCTAACTTAGTGTTTTCTTTCTAGCCCTCTTTGTATACGAGTTTGTATTATGTCATATATTAGTGATAATTGTTAGATTTTTTTATGGCGAAGAGAAACATACCGAGAAGAGAGAGAAAGTTTATACAAAATTTGCTCTAGTCTCGATCGATAACCAAACGACCTCTGATTGGGATGAAAGTTTAGTATGTTGTTCCTGAGACTTGACTCTTGACATCCATGGTTAGAATCTGATTTGGAGTTCTCAAACTTAGTGGTTTCTGTCTAGCCTCCTTGTATACGAGTTTGTGTTATGTCATATTTGGGTGATAATTATTAGATTTTATTGTGGCAAGGAATTTCCTTGATAATTATCTTTATCTCTGGTTGATCTCTCGATAGGGGGGGAGTGCCTAGAAGAGAGAGAAGGTGCATATCAAAATTTTCTTAAGCCTCAATCGATTACCAAACGACTTCTGATCGGGATAAAATTTTAGTATGTTGTTCCTCCGTCTTGCCTCTTCACATCTAACGGTTAGAATCTAATTTGAAGCTCTCTAACTTAGTAGTTTCTGTCTAGCCCTCCTTGTATACGAGTTTGTATTATGTTCTATTTAAGTGATAATTATTAGATTTTGTTGTGTAAAAAAGAAAAGTGCCCAAAAGAGAGAAAAAGTGCATATCAAAATTTGTTTTAGCCTCAATCGATGACCAAACGACTTTTGATTAGGATGAAATTTTATGTTGTTCCTGAGTCTTATCTTTTGACATCCAACGGTTAGAATCTGATTTAAAGCTCTCTAACTTAGTATTTTCTTTTATGGTCCTCTTTGTATACAAGTTTGTATTATATCATATATTAGTGATGATTATTAGATTTTTTTGTGCCAAAGAGAAAAGTTCTAGAAGAGAGAGAAAGAGCATATCAAAATTTTCTTAAGCCTCAATCGATTACCAAACGACCTCTGATCTAGATGAAATTTTAGTATGTTGTTCCTAAGTCTTGCCTCTTAGCATCCAATAGTTAGAATCTAATTTAAAGCTCTCTAACTTAGAATTTTCTTTCTAGCTCTCTTTGTATACGAGTTTGTATTATGTTATTTATTGGTGATGATTATTATTTTTTGTGCCCAATAAAAAAGTGCCCAGAAGAGGGAGAAAGACCATATTAAAATTTTCTCTAGCCTCGATCGATGACTAAATGACCTCTGATCGGGATGAAATTTTAGTATGTTGTTCATGAGTTTTGCCTATTGACACCCAATGGTTAGAATTTGATTTAGAGCTCTCTAACTTAGTAATTTTTTTTGTCTAGCTCTCTTTGCATACGAGTTTGTATTATTTTATATTTGAGTGATGATTTTTAGATTTAGTTATGAAAAAAAGAAAAGTACCCAGAAGAGAGAGAAAGTGCATATCAAAATTTGCTCCAACCTAAATCGATGACCAAATGACCTCTAATCAGGAAGAAATTTTAGTATGTTGTTCATGAGTATTGCCTTTTGACATCCAACGGTTAGAATCTGATTTAAAACTCTCTAACTTAGTGTTTTCTGTCCAGCCCTCCTTGTATACGAGTTTGTATTATGTCATATTTGAGCAACGATTATTGGATTTTGTTGGGAAAAAAGGAGAAGTGCCCAAAAGAGAGAAATTGAATATCAAAATTTTCTCCAGCCTCAATCGATGACCAAATGACTTCTGATTAGGATGAAATTTTAGTATGTTGTTCCTGAGTCTTGCCTCTTAACATCCAACAGATAGAATCTGATTTAAAGCTCTCTAACTTAGTGTTTTCTTTTATATCCCTTTTTATATACGAGTTTGTATTATGTCATATGTTGGTGATAATTATTAGATTTTTTTTATGTCGAAGAGAAAAGTGTCAAGAAAGAGAGAAAGTTTATATGAAAATTTGCTCTAGTCCCGTTCGATCACCAAACGACCTTTGATCAGGATGAAATTTTAGTATGTGGTTCCTGAGTCTTGCCTCTTGACATCCAAAGGTAGAATCTGATTTGGAGCTCTCTAACATAGTAGTTTCTGTTTGGCCGTCTTGTATACGAGTTTGTATTTTGTCATATTTGAGACACAATTATAAGGATTTGTTTATGCAAAAGGGAAAAGTGCCCAGAAGAGAGAGAAAGTGCATATCAAAATTTGCTCCAATGTCAATCGATAACCACACGACCTTTGATCGAGATGAATTTTTTGTATGTCATTATTGGGTCTTGCCTCTTGACATCCAACGGTTAAAATCTAATTTAGAGCTCTCTAACTTAGTATTTTCTGTCTCACCCTCCTTAATACGAGTTTGTATTATGTCATATTTGAGTTATGATTATTAGATTTTGTTGTGTAAAAAGGAAAAGTCCCAAGAAGAGAGAGAACGTGCATATCAAAAATTACGCCAGCCTCCATCAATGACCAATCGACCTCTAATTGGGATGAAATTTTAGTATGTTGTTTCTAGGTTTTGCTTCTTGACATACAATGTTTAGAATTTGATTTGAAGTATTTTCTTTCTAGCCCCCTTTGTATACTAGTTTGTATTATGTCATATATTGGTGATGATTATTATATTTTTTTTCTAAAGCAAAAAAGCGCACAAAAGACATAGAAAGTTCTTATCAAAATTTGCTCTAGTATCTATCGATGACCAAACGACCTCTGATCGGGATAAAATTTTAGTATGTTGTTCCTAAGTCTTGCCTCTTGACGTCCAACAATTAGAACCTAATTTACAGCTCTCTAACTTAGTATTTTCTGTCTAACCCTCCTTGTATACGATTTTGTATTATGTCATATTTTGGTAATAATTATTAGATTTTGTGGGGCGAAAAAGAAAAGTTCCAGAAGAGAGAGAAAGTGCACATCAAATTTTACTCTAGCCTCGATCGATGACCAAACGACTTCTGATCGGGATGAAATTTTAGTATATTGTTCCTGATTCTTGCATCTTGACATGCAAAGGTGAGAATCTGATTTGAAGCTCTCTAACTTAATATTTTCTCTCTAACCCTCTTTGTATATGAGTTTGTAATATGTCATATATTGGTGATGGTTATTAGATTTTTTTGTGCCAAAGAGAAAAGTGCTCAAAAGAGAGAGATAGTCCATATCAAAATTTGCTCTAGTCTCTATCGATGACCAAACAACCTCTGATCAGGATGAATTTTTAGTATGTTGTTCATCAATCTTGCCTCTTGACATGCAATGGTTAGAATCTGATTTAGAGCTCTCTAACTTTGTAGTTTTCGTCTAGCCCTCCTAGTATACGAGTTTGTATTATATCCTATTTGGGAGATAATTATTAGATTTTGTAATGGCAAAGAACATTCTTGATAATTGTGTTTATCTCTGGTTGATCTCTCAAGGGGGGAGCCTAGAAACGAGAGAACGTGCATATCAAAATTTGCTCAAGCCTCGAACGATTACCAAACGACCTATGATCGGAATGAAATTTTAGTACATTGTTCCTTATTCTTGCCTCTTGACATCCAACGGTTAGAATCTGATTTGGAGCTCTCTAACTTAGTATTTTCTGTCTAGCTCTCCTTGTATACGGGTTTGTATTATGTCATATTTGAGTAACCATTATTAGATTTTGTTGTGCAAAAAAGAAAAGTCCCAGAAGAGAGAGAAAGTGCAAATCAAAATTTGCTTTAGCCTCAATCGATGACCAAATGACCTCTGATCAGGATGAAATTTTAGTTTATTTTTCCTAAGTCTTGCCTCTTGACATCTAACGGTTAGAATCTGATTTGAAAATCTCTAACTTAGTATTTTCTTTTATAGCCCTCTTTGTATACGAGTTTGTATTATGTTATATATTGGCGATAATTATTATATTTTTTTGTGCCAAAGCGAAAACTACCAGAAAAAAGAGAACGTTTATATCAAAATTTTCTCTAGTCTCGATCGATCACCAAACAACCTTTGATCAGGATGAAACTTTAGTATGTTGTCCCTGAGTCTTGCCTATTCACGTCCCACAATTAGAATTAGATTTGCAGCTCTCAAACACAGTAGTTTCTGTTTGACCCTCCTTGTATACAAGTTTGTATTATGTCATATTTGAGAATAACTATTGGATTTGTTTATGTAAAAGGGAAAAATGCCCAGAAGAGAGAGAAAGTGCATATCAAAATTTGCTCTAGCCTCGATCGATGAACACACGACCTCTGATCAGGATGAATTTTTAGTATGTTGTTCCTGAATCTTACCTCTTGATATCCAATGGTTAGAATCTAATTTGGAGCTCCTAACTTAGTATTTTCTGTCTCGCGCTCCTTAAAACGGGTTTGAGTTAAGTCATACTAGAGTGATGATTATTAGATGTTGTTGTGCAAAAAGAAAAGTCCTAAGAAGAGAGAGAAAGTGCATATCAAATTTTGTTCCAGCCTCAATCGTTGACTAAACGACCTCTAATCGAGATGAAATTTTAGTATGTTGTTTATGGGTTTTACTTCTTCATATACAATGTTTAGAATATTATTTGAAGCTCCCTAACTTAATATTTTCTTTCTAGCTCTCTTTGTATAAGAGTTTGTATTATGTTATATATTGGGGATGATTATTATATTTTTGTGCCAAAGTGAAAAGCGCCCAAAGGAGATAGAACGTTTATATCAAAATTTGCTATAGTGTCGATCGATGACTAAACGACCTCTGATCGGGAAAAAAATTTAGTATGTTGTTCCTAAGTCTTGCCTCTTAATATATAATGGTTAGAATCTGATTTGCAGCTCTCTAACTTTGTATTTTCTGTCTAACCTTCCTTTTATATGATTTTGTATTATGTCATATTTTGGTGATGATTTTTAGATTTTTTTGTGCCAAAGAAAAAAGTGCCCAGAAGAGGGAGAAAGTTCATATCAAAATTTGCTCTAGTCTTTATCGATGACCAAACGTCCTCTAATTAGGATGCAATTTTAATATGTTGTTCATGAGTCTTGACTCTTAACATTGAATGGTTAGAATATAATTTTGAGCTCTCTAACTTAATAGTTTCTGTCTAGCCCTCCTTGCATACAAGTTTGTATTATGTCATATTTCGGTGATAATTATTAGATTTGGTTGTAGCAAAGAACTTCGTTGATAATTTTGTTTATCTCTGGTTGATCTCTTGGGGGTTGCCTAGAAAGAAAGAAAATGCATATCAAAATTTGCTCAAGTTTCAATCAATTAACAAATGACCTATATTGTTCCTGAGTCTTACCTCTTCACATCAAACGGTTATAATATAATTTAGAGCTCTCTAACTTAGTATTTTCTGCCTAACCCTCCTTGTATACGAGTTTATATTCTGTCATATTTTAGTGATGATTATTAGATTTTGTTATGAAAAAAAGAAAAGTGCCCAGAAGAGAGAGAAAGTTCGTATAAAAATTTGCTCTAGTCTCTATCGATGACCAAATGACCTCTGATAGGGATGAAATTTAGTACGTTGTTCATGAGTCTTGCCTCTTGACATCGAACGGTTTGAATCTGATTTGAAGCTATATAATTTAGTATTTTCTTTCTAGCCCTCTTTGTATGCGAGTTTGCATTATGCCATATATTGGTGATGATTATTAGATTTTTTTTACGGCAAAGAGAAAAGTACCCAAAAGAGAGAGAAAGTTTATATCAAAATTTACTCTAGTCTCAATCGATAACCAAACAATCTTTGATTGGGATGAAATTTTAGTATGTTGTTCCTGAGACTTACCTCTTGACATCTATGGTTAGAATCTAATTTGGAGCTCCCTAACTTAGTAGTTTCTGTCTAGCCTCCTTGTATATGAGTTTGTATTATCTCATATTTAGGTGATAATTATTAGATTTTATTGTAGCAAAGAACTTCCTTGATAATTGTGTTTATCTCTGGTTGATCTGTCGGGGGGAGGGAGTGCCCAGAAGAGAGAGAAAGTGCCTATAAAAATTTGCTTAAGCCTCGATTGATTAACAAGCGACTTCTGATCTGGATAAATTTTTAGTACGTTGTTATTGGGTATTGTGATTGAGCCCAAGTTTACATTATTAATTGGCTGCATTTTCATAATTGTTTAAGTACTTTATGACTCCTAATTGATGATTTTTGTGCTTAAATTGGTTCCCTATAGTGAGCTCATATGAATTGCAATTTGTTAGTAAAATTGTTTCAAATTGATATTAATTGCATTATAATTCTTCCAAGACAATTGATGCTGCAAATTGTGATTTAATCGTAGGAACACAAAGGAGTCAACCATGCAAGAAGTCAACAGATCATGAGCCTTCCCGCACGTCATGACGAGGTCCAGCAGAACAGAGCCACACGTCGCGACGCCTCAACAGACAACCACACGTCACGACGTTAACAATTCTACACGTCGCGACGAGCAAGCCAAATCACACGTCGCGACGAGAAATTAATTCGCACGTCGCGACTTGCAGACGGGCACCCGGACTCTAGATAAAAATTTCCCTCAATGTACTGACCCGGCCCGTATCCATCCAATATAAACCTTGACAAATTAGGTTACGGGGGATCAAAAATATCGACAGACAGACGAGAGGGAAAGAGAGAGACGTTCGACATTTAGAGTGAGGAGAGCACAAGGACACTCGGAGCACTCACATTCTCACCGGGGTTCCCTTCGGGGTTCCCTGGGGAGGATTATCGCATAAGTTCTTATCTTCTGTTTTTCACCGCCGACTTCTAGCATGGTATATTGGATTCGTTACGAGTTGTAAGGTTTCCGGTTGCTATGTGTGGCTAGTCGTTTCTTTTCTCTTGAAGATGCAGTGATGGCTGGAGTTTACCGAGCTTCAAAGGGGAGTAGTTTAATCTGTAGTTTAGCTATGATTTATAAAGGTCTAGGTTTAGGATTTATAACTTGTAGTGAAGCCACTTGATTATAGCTAAATTAATTGTTGGGATATTTAATGTGTTGTTTGGATAGTAGTTTACATTGTCAGGTCTAGCTACATTGTTATGAGCTTCTGGGTTAAGGGTTTATTGCTTTGTAGTTAGATTTGCTTGATTAGAGTTTAATTAAGCGTTGAACAATGTAATATGTTATGGATTTTTTCATGTAGAATTTTGAGCTTAAATATATGAGGTCTCATATATGTCCTTTGGTGATTGCATTAATCCTCATTATCTGCATGGTCGTGTTTGATATAGATGATTATGTTTGATC
>JAOTAX010113750.1:10550-26558 GCA_025629825.1 Erythroxylum guanchezii | reverse complement strand
TGTATGGGTTGAAGCAGGCTCCTAGGCAGTGGTATAAGAAGTTTGAATCAGTTATGGGGGAGCAAGGCTACAAGAAGGCTTATGGAGATCACTGTGTGTTTGTATGCAGATTTTCTAACAATGATTTTATCATATTGTTACTTTATGTGGATGATATGTTGATTGTGGGTAGGAATGCTTCTAGGATTGCTGAACTGAAGAAGAAGCTAAGTAAGTCTTTTGTCATGAAAGACTTGGGTCATGCCAAGCAAATTTAGGCATGAGAATTACTCGTTGCAGGGATGCCAGGAAGCTGTATTTATCGCAAGAGAAGTACATAAAGAAGGTACTTCAAAGGTTTAGTATGGCTGGGGCTAAACTTGTTGCTAGCCCACTTGCTCCTCATTTCAGGTTGAGTGTCAATCAATGT
This sequence comes from Erythroxylum guanchezii, assembly GCA_025629825.1. NCBI lineage: Eukaryota > Viridiplantae > Streptophyta > Magnoliopsida > Malpighiales > Erythroxylaceae > Erythroxylum > Erythroxylum guanchezii. Next base: position 26,149 of record JAOTAX010113750.1, on the reverse strand, counting down.
CCTTCTATAGATGAAGAGAAGGAACAGATGAAGAAAGTTCCATATGCCTCAACAGTTGGTAGTTTGATGTATGTCATGGTGTGTATCAGGCCAGACATTGCTCATACGGTTGGTACAGTGAGTCATTTTCTCTCTAATCCAGGTAAAGAGCATTGGAATGCGGTGAAGTGGATTATGAGATATCTCAGAGGTACAATTGACTTGAGTCTTAGTTTTGGTGGTGATAAGCCTTTGCTAGTTGGTTTTACTGATGCAAACATGACAGGAGATGTTGATTCTCGAAAGTCTACATCAAGTTTCATAATCATGTTTGCAGGGGGAGCTATAGCATGGCAATCAAGGTTACAGAAGTGTGTTGCTTTGTCAACCACAGAAGCTGAATTTATTGCAGCTACAGAGGCTTGTAAGGAATTGCTATGGATAAAAACCTTTCTTCTTGAGCTTGGTGTCAAGCAGAACTGGTATGTGTTATTTTGTGACAACCAGAGTGCCATTCATCTTGAAAAGAATGCTAGTTTCCATGCAAGGTTAAAACACATTGATGTTAGGTATCATTGGATACGAGATGTGGTGAATTCCAAGTTGCTAGAACTAGAGAAGGTTCATATAGATGATAATGGTGCTGACATGATGACTAAAGCATTACCGAAGGAGAAGCTTGAGATTTGTTGCTTGATAGCCGATATGGCTAGATCCTCCACTTAGTTGTAAGGGGGAGATTTGTAGGGTTTTAGGCCACTCCTAAGTGGAGCCTAAAGCCTAACACATATAAGGGTGTTTTAAACCTTTAAGAAGTGTAGAGAAGAGAGTTTTAGCCGGAAGGGAAGAGAGAGAGGGAAGAGAGAGAAAGAAGAAAATTTTTCTATTTTTTTCAATTTTACATAGTAATCTTCTAACCTTCGATCAGATGGTGATTTCTTGTCGGATCGACCTGAAATTTTAACCAGAGATTCCTCTCTCGTTGTTCTTCAATCTGAACGGTGGAGATTGGATTTAGAGGTCTCCAAGGTGCCCTGATCTTTATTCAAAGTCGCTAAAATTTTAAGGGTAATATTGTTCTCAACTCTTTGATTCTTTCATCTTGTTGATGATTATTGCTATATTTTGAGTTGAGTGGTGACTCTAGTTGTTGGATCCCGATCCTTAAGGGAAATTTTAGAATTTATTAACTGAAATTCAATGAGTGATTTTGTATAGGTATTGTGTTATTGATGTGGTATGCTTTAAGGAAATTAATGAGAAAAGAAATAAATTAGTTTTGATGACTTTGCTATTTTGAATAGATTTGTATGAGTTATGAATGTTAAAGTGGATGAGTTGATTGAAATGGGAGTTAAAATCAAGAAATAAAGAAAAAGTGTGAAAATTCACAAAATCATGCTTAACTTAGGATATTTTTCAATTCATCAAATTGAAGGAATTTTCTAAATTTCCTTTAGAAACATATTCCTTATTATCTCAATTTCGTAACGCCACCGAAATCGTTCAATTCGGATGACAACTCCAAAAGTTATAGCCAAAATAATTTTCAGCTCTTATTAATCCAAAACCTAACACTTATCCGAACTTCAATTCAGAAATTGAAAATCTTAGGGGCTAAATTGAAATTCCAGTTATTCATATGACTTGTAGCCCCATGTCTTAATTTTATAGCCCAAGTAAGATCCTAATACTGGGCTCTGATACCATATCTGTTGCGACCCGATCCGGAGACCGAACCCCAACCGGAAAACGAAACAAAAACTGAACGAATCACAAAGCCGAAAGCTAAGCGAATACTCAGAAACAAATCGAAGCGAATGAAACACAACTCGGAATCAAATCCGAAATGGAAACAAAAAGTGAAGTGAAACGAAAGTCAACTCGGATTCGAATCAAATTGGAACAAATTTTCCGAATCCATGAAATCGAAACGAAGCACATTTCTGACATCCAATACTTATAACGAAGAAAACTCAAACGATCGCTCGCGTTGGAAACCTATAGCACGATCCTGGTCTAAACTAATCCGAAAATCGGCACAATTTTTTTTCTTTCTTATTCTTTCTTATTCATCTTAAACAGAACTTATACTTATCCTTTATTCAATCTTTATTTACCAAAAATCCGGCAGCACAACGGCTGTATTTCTAACATCCCAAAATTTTACAAATCAAGACAAAACACTTCTAATATCAAATCCATCACATACAAACATATCAAACATCATCGGACCTCTTGTCCGGAATCTCAATACAATCCAACACATTTCTAACTTAGCACTTCAGTAAGCCAAATCAACTAACACAATCATCTCATCTCATCTATATACCATTCCATACACAAGTTCCATTCATATCTCAATTCCAATTTCATACCTAATTACATAATTCATATTCATCGTGAATTAAATGCTTACAATACAAATAATGGCTTTCCAAGCCATAAACAAACTTAGTACACAAATCCAAATACATAAAGGATACAAAGATCCTAAAATTGCTCATCATGCCCAAAATTCACATCTTACAACACATTTTCTCAAATACAAAACATAAACAAAAACAAACAGACGTTTTGACTTTCTCCATCCGATCTCCTTCTTGAAAACCTGGAGATGGGGAGGAAAGTGGGGTGAGCTCGATGGCTCAGTGGATAACAAGTTTATAAATTGAACTATAGGCAAAAGCATTTTCCATTTTTAGCAAAAAATTTATCAAAAGCTTATTTTTCAAATTTTCAATTTTTCCAAACAATCATAATTAATTTTCCAAATTTCATGGTTTTCACAAATCAAGATCAATTTCAAAACACATAAATGCATCACATAATCAATCAAATCAAAACAGAAAACACATCAAATTAGTTTGGGTCGGTCCAAAACAGGACGTACTGCACATTCCCGCGTAGCGGTCCTATGCAACCGTGAACTTATGGGAGTCTGAAATTGGAGCTTCAGTGCCACTAGCGGGCAGGCGGGCGAAGTCTATAGAAAACGAGACTAGTGCACTGACTCTAACTTATGAGACCTAACCAAACCCACATAATACACTTTCATGCTTGAAAATTCGGATTGCCCGAAGGCATAATTCGAAATCTTAATTTTCCATGACATCACATATTCACATATCAATTCTCAACCATAATTCAAACACAAATTCATTCGAAATTTCACAATTTCACATAGTAAAATGTGCAAGCATTTACAAACAAGGGATGCAAGAATTCTCATATTTTCCATTCATTCATAAATGCTGAATTTCGGAAAATATTCCCAACTTATCAAATCATTTAAAACAATTAATTTAACCTTTATAACAATTTTTCAAAATTATTTGGATACTTTCTTTCTTGATTTTTCGAAAACATAACAATAATTGTTTTCAAACATTTCTCTTCTTGAATTTTCGAAAACTTATAAACATTACTATTTTTCAAATCATTTGCATCAATTCTATCAAATTATTCAAACCAATTAGTTTTAACCATTCAAAATCAATATTTTTAAAATCTCTTTCACTTACTTTATTTTTCAAAAATTCACACAAAGCTTATAATTCAAATTATAAACAAAGTACCCACCTCAATTCCATGCTTGAACCTTGATTTAAGCATCAATTGCTCCAAAGCCTTACTTAATTTTTCCTAATTCAAGAACATAAACCCTAATTCAATATAAATCCAAAATTGAACAAATTAAACCATACAATCCTCAAAATTGAACATGGAAATCACAAACCCATCTAATCCTCAAGCTAAATAAACCAAGAGTTCATCAAAATGTCAAAGTTCAAAATTTTCCTCTTACCTCATTTTCTCAAAAATCCGAAATTGCTACGTTCATGGTAGAGCTCTCATCATCTTCTATCTTTTTCCTTCATGAAGAAGCATCAAATCACTCTTCAAACCCAACGAAAATCAACCCTAGCTTCTTCTTTTCTTCTTTTCTTTCACCCACCGAAGCTTCTCTCATTCTTTCTTCTCTTCTTCTTTCTTTTCTTATTTTCACGACTTCTCTCTTATAAAAACGACAGCCCTCACTTCCTTGTCTTGCCATGTCATTAAATGAAGCCTAAAAGACCAATATGCCCTTACTTATAAGCTTATAACACTAACTCTTTAAGTCAAGTTCCAAAAATGCCCTTAATGCTTTCTAATACTCTAATTCCATACAATTTAATTTCAATTAATCCAATTTATTATGCCATATGGTCTTACATCATTTAACATGTTAATTTCTCATATTAACATGCTAATTAAATCCTCAAAATCATTAAATTAAATCAAAGTCCCAAAATTAACAAAATCATGCTTAACTTAGGATATTTTTCAATTCATAAAATTGAAGGAATTTTCTAAATTTCCTTTAGAAACATATTCCTTATTATCTCAATTTCGTAACGCCACCGAAATCGTTCAATTCGGATCACAACTCCAAAAGTTATAGCCAAAACAATTTTCAGCTCTTATTAATCCAAAACCTAACACTTATCCGAACTTCAATTCAGAAATTGAAAGTCTTAGGGGCTAAATTAAAATTCCAGTTATTCATATGAATTGTAGCCCCATGTCTTAATTTTAATTTTCCATAAGAATCAGCTCAATCGGATCTCTATAGCTCCCGAATTTTGCAAAAGACTGAACCATGTTCAGAAATTATCAAACTTAAACACCTTAACCAATCCTCTTAATTTGATCTAACCAAACCTTTTCAATTTAATCTCAAAAATCACAAATTCTTATGGACAGATATATGGATTTCTTAGGAATCCAACGCTTCAAAAATTGGGTCAATCGGATGTCGGATGAAGAAGATATAAGCAAAAGAATGGAGGAAGGTCAAAACTGTCACAAGCTAAATCGCCCAATTGGGCCTCGTTGCGAGGGCGACGCGCAAAATCACCGCGTCGCAGGGGCGACGCGTTACCCTCGAGAGTGCAAGCAATTTGCGCTCACTCGCGGCCGCGACTGTTTCGCGGTCGCGAACTTCATCAATTCATTTTTCATTTTTTTTTCAAACAAAGGCTGAATTTCAAAAATTCATAACTTGTGGTACAAAACTCGGATTGAGGCAATTCAAAAGGTATTTTCAAGAAGATTTCAAGGCCTACAATTTCTATGAATAACTTGAAAATTAAATTTGGCCTCTAACATGGTCAAAAATCACTTCAAAGATTCTGCCCAAAACTTTTTTAAACCTAAACAAATGACAGAATTTCCAAAATTCATAACTTTTTACTCCAATGTCCAAATGAGGCACACTATACCTCGTTGGAAAGATCAAAACAATACCTACAATCTTTCATGAAATACTTCAAAGTAAATTCAACCTCTAACTAGGTCAATTTTGCAATCAAAGTTTCTGCCTTATTTAAATCAATCCTAAACGACATCAAACTTCAAAATATCATAACTTTCACTCTTGATATCGAAAAATTGCAAACTTTATGGCCGCATAAAGCTCTTAATAGGAGCTACAAGTTTCATATGGATTATTTCCTCAAATTTTGCCTAAATCAAAAAGTCAACTTTCTATGACCAAAAAGTCAAACTTTTCTTATTCTACAAATTTTCACACTTTTTCTTTATTTCTTGATTTTAACTCCCATTTCAATCAACTCATCCACTTTAACATTCATAACTCATACAAATCTATTCAAAATAGCAAAGTCATCAAAACTAATTTATTTCTTTTCTCATTAATTTCCTTAAAGCATACCACATCAATAACACAATACCTATACAAAATCACTCATTGAATTTCATTTAATAAATTCTAAAATTTCCCTTAAGGATCGGGGTCCAACAAGTATGGATCATAATGTCTTGTGTTTGTATTGGGCTTGAATGGCGGTTAAGGTTCCAATGGGTTTTGTATTAAATGTATTGTACTGATTGGAAAATGTTTACGGAATAAAGTGAGCTCAAATTGATTTTGATTTCCGCGTTAATTGAAAAAAAATTGTATGCGCGATCGACTAATTGAGTGTCTTAACACGCCACCTTCGCGGGCACGGACTCGGATATCACCATCGATATCGGGTTCGGGTCTTGCGAGAGTGGGGTGTTACATATGTGGTATCAGAGCCCAGAAATACGATTTCATATGGGCTGTTTCTGAAATATGGGTCAAGTTACATGCATTTAAGTCATGTCATAGCAGACAGTGGCAACTGATCCCTAATCTGAGTCGCATGATTGAGTCACAAACATGAGCATATGTTAAGGGTTTAAGTTGATATCAATAGTGAGAGAAAAGTGATGATATGTTTATAAAGTGAGAAAAAGGAGGTTGTGGACATGTAGAAATGAGGAATTGTATATGATGAAATATGACGGACAAAGATGGAATAAAATTGTATTGGTGAATGTATTGTGGGATACAATGCTAATATTGTACTGTAAAAGCAATAAATAAATTCTTAATGTGAATGCATTGTTGTGGATTGTTTGAGGGAAACAAAGATATAAATGGGAAATGGGGAGACTAAAGTGTATAAGCCCGGTCAAAGGAAATAAACTGTTCTATGACCTTGAAAGGTTAGGCTCGGATTTGGAATGAATGTCGGATAAATGTGATAAAAAGTTCTAATTAAGCGAAATAATATATCTGAGATATTGGGATCAAAATTTCTTGACGATTTTGCATCTGTAGTTCTGAATGGATTGAGGATATATAGGTATGGACATAATAATATTTGGCTGATGAAATAAAGGTCAATAGGGATAAAATGGTTATAAAGGACCTCACAAGAGATGAATGATGTGTAGTGTGAAGAAAGTTCAAAATGCGCATCAGTTGGAATGTTAAGTATGAATACAATTAAGGAAAAGATGATGAATCCCAGGCGAGGAGTGAATGCACTCAAAACGATAGTTCAATTATTGTGAAATGAGGTAGCATTAGAAGGAGTGAATTTTGGCAAATTAGAGTAGAGTGATGTAGTAATTGTGTTAATGAGAGGAAGAAAGTGCAGGGCACGTTAGTGGCCTATAAAAGAAATAAGTTTATGTCATGATCGTGTCGAGATACCCCAAGGGTAGGCAGGAACCAAGATAAAGGCGTTGTCTGGAATCAATTGGAATACGGGTATCATTAGTAAATGTTAGTAATTGGTTAACTGATGGAGGCATATGCCAAGGTACTAGAGTAAATAACTATGCTCGTTGTCTTATTGAGCCTTTTATAAAGGATGTTTTCATCATATAAGCTATGATACAAATTGATCTTAATAAGATAGTATGAAATGTTGAAATTAATTTGTTGAGGTACCAAGAATGATTGATATGTAATCGTGGGACATAATGGATTGACGAGGATTTTATGAGCAATATCGAGGATAGTATTAGGAAAGTACTGCAATAGGGTCAGCAAATTGGTTAAATCAATGTCAGAATGACCAATAAAGGAACAAATCAGAAATTAATGAAACATGAGTCCAAAAAAAAAAGAATATGGGAGTTACATCTCTAGCGGAGACTCAAGCATAAACATTTGAAAATGTTACTGAGAGAATATGCATCTTGTTGGGGTAGCATACCCAAATAGGTAAGTGGATTTTTGAATTCAAGTGGGACCCTCTCACTAAGGTGAGGTGAATTTAGGTCAACTTGTTAATCTGTGTATAGATGTTTAGGAGACACAAATTAATTATGATGGATGTGATACTATCACAGAAAGTTATAGTTGCAAATAAAGTGCAATGTGTGGAGAAATTAGTATGAATGAATAGACAAAATTAATGTAAAATCACAGGAAAATCAAATGAACTGAGGAAATCCTTCGAGATGGGAAGTTAATTGGGAAATTGAGAATAACATGTGATACTATTATTGCATTAATGAATTAAGGATAGAGTTACCAAAACAAATTATGGGCATAGAGAGTCTTAGGTTATATCGGTTAGAGTTAGCAATGTCCTCGAAAGTATTATGTTATTGGAGGTTCAAATGATCCAAACAAAATTGTATCAACTAGCGACTATGAGCATAGATGGTATTATGAAGGTGTTTGATAAAGTGAGATGAGATTTTGAATACTGGAGGAAAAAAATTGTGAGCCGTATCAGTGATAAATGTAAATGAAAATTTAGGAACTTAGAATCCTAGTGTTAATTATACCGCTTCGATTTGAAGATTTTACAGTATATAACGAAGTTTCACGTTAAAGAGTAAGATGCAATCTGTTGTCATCGTATTAAGTGATTTTGAAGGACAGTTAGAGCCGTATGAGCTGAATTTGAATACATGTCTTGAAAGTTGCTGCAATAGTAATTGGTTTGAAAGCTTGGAAATACCTCATGTACAGAAATATTTTGGATGGATAAATGAATATGTAGATTAGTATAGATTGAGGTAATTGGTGAGTTTAAAAGGATTGAAAGGGATTGTGCAAAATAGTGTTGCAATTCAATGCATTGAATAGAAAATTCATAGCAGAGTATCACAAATTTGGATGTAAAGGTTATCAAATCTAATGCATTAATGAGTGTTTAGTGTCCAGCAAAAAGGGGGCAAAAAGAAAGTGGTATGAGCTATTGAAATGTAAATTGAGTTATGTATAAAAGGAGTGGCAAGCCCAAATTGAGGACTTGGAATTGGGAACCTTATCGGGGGAATTGAAAATGGATCCAACTAGCGAGTTAATGATATTTATGATTGGATTATGAAGTACGTGTAATATCTGTCCCTATTTGAAATCGCACAAGAAACAATCGAAGCTCTATGTCCCATTCAGAATGCATCAAAAGAGCAATAGATGGCTAAGGATGAAAAATCGAGTGATTATACGTTTGAGTTACCAATAGTCTTAACTATGGGAGACATGGGTAAAGCTTAGATTTTTGGAGTTTATAGAAGCATGAGAATAATGTACAGTCCAAATTGACTGCATACATATCAATCGTTATCTTGGTGATACCAGTCCAATACTGTATGCGGTGTCATATGACAAAAAGGAGGCGTTTGCCCTACATTGAAATGAAGAGGGTATAAAAATGGTGGAAGGTCATAAGTGATTTGAGATAACATTGGTGAGCAAAATGAATCTGTACTAGGGGCTAAATGATCTCAGATAAAGATGAATGAGTTAAGTGGATCAACATTGAGGTTATGGAATATTGTGAGATAAATGTTAGAACCAAGTGGTCTGACACTAAAGAGATGTAAAACAGTAAGCTAAAGACGAAATACTTCGAAGGGTATCACCTCTGCTAAGGTGCACTTAGAAGAGGATAAAGGTGTAAATATGGAAAAACTAAACTTGATATAACTTGGTCTATATGGAACTATGGTGAGAATAGGACTATGGATTGATGAGTTCAGATAAATCATAAAAGATGGTTCGGACTTAATGGTTCCTAGACACGGCTTGAAAGTATTGTTATGATCTGATGTATGTGTTATTGAAACTGGAAGTGAGCATTTGAATAATCTGAAACTCAGCGAGGAAAGAATTAAGAAAAAGTGATAGCTAAACAAGGGATAAAGTGACCTATTGAATCTCCCAATTGTAGTCTTATGGAATGAAAGTATATGAGTGGTGAAGTGATATAGGAAACGGAGGAGAATATGAGATAAAAGTACCCCTACCTCATTCCTTAATCGGATAGTAATTTCGAGGACGAAATTTCTTTAAGGAGGGGAGAATTGTAACATCCTGTTTCCATCCAAAGGGGTTAGAACCCTAAAAATGTGATATATGTGAGATCAATCAAGGAAATTGGAACAACACATCTCACGCTCATGCATTGCATAAAGTGCACATGCACATAAATAGGAGATCTTTATACTTAACAATATTTGTACATGCATTCATTAACATTCCGGGTATAATTGGTAATAAATGTGATTGTGTTAAGATTTATGGGTTATTGGCATTGATATTGATTTGGAAAGTGAAATTGTTGTTTTTGTATTTTTGGAGAATTTTGGGAAAAATTTCTGATAAATTCGGGGTAATTTTTGGATTAGGAAAAATGCCAGGTGGCCAGGCAATTGATAATTAGCAGTAGAATTTACTGTCAAATGGCATTAGAATTCTGATAAATGACCTTAGGATTTGTTGACAAGTGGTATTGAAAAAAAAATTAGGAGGCAATTGGATTAGACATTAGAGTGAAGATGGGCTAGTTATTAGAAAGGACAAAGTGGAGCCTTGAGAGAATGACATGTGGCAAGTGACATGTGTCACTTGCCACACCACTCATTTATCACATTTTTGACTAAATGAAAGACCATCTTTGGGTCTTTCATTTGCAATTTTCGACTCTAACCTCCTTCATCTCCTTTTTCCTTCATTTTCTTCCTTCTTTCTCTCCTTCTCACGACACCCTCATCTTCAAGCCTCCAAGTTGAACCTTGCCTTCATCCATCTCTATCCACTTGAAGACTTGGCTATCTTCTTGTTGTTGCTTGAGGAAACCAACCTTTTCCACCTTAAAAAGGTGAAGATCATGGGTGTGGAGGAGTTAGGGTTCTTGGTGATTTGTAGAGCTTGGAAGCTAAACCAAGTAAGTCTTGATTTCTAAGTTATGGGTATTGTCCAACTAAGCTAGAATGATAGGTGATTTGAGTTTTGATGAGTTGATTATGTGAAATGTATGTATGGGTCATGATTAATGGAAAGCCTAGGTAAAGTTCTTGCTTTTGTTTATGTATGATGATTATTGATATTAATGTGTTATAGAGATGCTTTGGAAGTTAGATTTTGTATATAATGATGTTTAGATGGTTGTGGAAATTTGGTTATGAATGGGTAGATATATATGCTCTATTTTGGTTAATGATCACTATAGATCATGATTTGTTTCTAATTGATGAATTGAGTTGAATTAGGTAGGGAATGATGAGGAAAAGTAATAGAGGAGATGATTTAGGTATAAGAAGGTATAAGTTGAGTGAGATGGTAAGAATGAATGATTAAAAATCTGGAAAAATTTGCAGCAGGAAAAGTTTTACTGATATAGTTTTGTATTGGCCATAACTTGATTTGTGGTTATCCAATTGAGTTGATGTTTGCTTTGGTTTTAACTAGAGTTATATGGCTATATATCTTATAACGACATTGATTATTACTTGTGATTCTAAGAGCCTCAAATTTTGATGGGAAAATGAGAGCTGAATATAAAACTTAGATAAATGTATATGCGTATGTTGTGACTTGGGTGCTTATGAGTTATGAACAAATAGGAAATTGGGATGTGTTAAACTATCTTGAGGGATGCTTGGTGAAGTCATCCCCTTGAGGTGTTGGATTTGTTATTAAAGTGCTTGATATGTAGGAATAAGATAGGTTATGGAAAAAGAGAAGGATAGGAAATGTTTGAATGAATTGATGATAGATATAAGTTGTAATTCGAGAGTTTTATGAAATCTTATGGGTAGGGATGATTTTGAGCTAAACTTGAGGTGAATATGTATGTTTTCACCAACTTGGAATAATGAATTTTGAGTATGAAATGTTTGGTACTTAGGATTAAGGTATGTATGAGAGAAAAGATTGAAAGATGGGAAGAATAAGATGAAGTTTAGTTTGATGAATGAAATGGGTTGAGAATTGGGAATTTAATGAAATGTACTTGATGTTTGTGTTGTTATAAAGTGGTTAATGCTAGAAGTAGTGAATTTGAAAAGTTTATGGGTATATTTGATGATAGAATGAGTGTAGGAACCTTGGAAGAGGCTTAAAAGGGAGGTTTTGGTGATGTGTGCCCGTTAAACGGATATGGGAGTCCGTTTAACAGACCTGTTCGGGTGAAAAACACCCCAGGGTCGAGCCATGTCCGTTAAACGGACATGGAAGTCCGTTTAATGGACTTTCTCGGATGAAATGGGGCAGTTTGGTCGATTCATGTCTGTTTAACGGACATTCACGGGACAGTTTTGGAAATCATGATTTTTGACTATTTTAGAGGCCGAATCTCAATTTATGGTCTTCATGAAAGTTGTAGATCTAGAAGTTATCTTTAAAATGAGACAAAAAAAAGAAAGCAATCCGAGATCTAGAGTGAACGATATGGCAATCGCGCCAAAGTAGGTTGGATCACTGGCATAGTTGATTCTTTTGGTCATAACTTCTTCATCCGACCTCCGAATGAGGTAATTCTTAAACCAAAAGATTTCTAAGACATTGTGCTACCTATACATAAAAGTTTGTAGCATTCTGAATTGAATTGAAATAGATTGACCAAATGGAATAGCGGGAGACTGTTGGAGCAGTGTCAATGAGATTAGTTTTACTGATCATACCTCAATGTTTTGATTGTATCTGGATCAATAAGAGTCCAAATGAGGTGATTTTTAAATGGGAGTGACGTAGAGAGATATAGATCTATTAATTGTCTCAAAAAGTCAAGTCATGATCCAGTCCTTAGTGGATTTGCAATGCAAATTAGACTCCGAAAGTATGATTTGGCAAATTTCTTGAAGTGAGTCAATGAGAAAGGAATGGATTTTGGAATGGGTTTAGGGAGGCATAAACCTAAGTATGAATTACTTAGTCGAGTTTCTATGAGAATGACTTTGTGGTGTATAAAAGGAAAGATTCCCGGATTTGTCATGAACATGCATTGTACATATTCCGTATATATATATGAACATTTCATGAATGCTTATAATTGTGCAAGTATTAATGTACGTGAATTGTATGTTCGACATAATGTCGATGTACAGGATAAGCATCCTCACTAAAGGGTTTCCAGACCTTGGAAGCAATTGCTAAATTGGAGCGTACTGTGAGTAGACCGAGATGGTCTCATTTTATTGTTTGTTTTATTTAGGTTTTCATATTGCTTAATTAGTGATTGAACATATGAATGTGAATGCTTATTGGGTTTCGGACAGGAGGTTCGATGATTGTGATGTTTGGCTTGAATATTGAAGTGCTCCTTGAATGTGAATTGGATGAACTAAGTGTTTTCTGAATATGTAGTTGCATGCAAGTGAAAAAGTAAATTTCCCATCTATTTGTTGAATGTCGGACTGTGGTCCGATGATAAGCAAATATGATTGAATAAGAGCATGCAAATATAAGTGATGCATTTCATTTCATGAATGCACATAACATAATGGCAGTTGTGATTAGAGTAGCCAATGATCAGAGCTTAAAGCTTAACGAATAAAAATGAGTTTCGAGCTCAGATAATAATTCAGAGCCTCAGGCTCAATGCTTAATGAGCCCTATAGGGGACAATTATCAATGAGCCCTATATGGGACATTTATCAATGAGCCCGATATCAAATGATACGGGACAGTTTAGGCACTCGGTCACAACAAAGTAATAAATAGAAAATGGGCTTCATATGCATCATAGAAAATGATTAAAAGGTATGAAATGGAAAATGGGTTTCATATGCATCATAGAGAATGAGTAAATGGTATTCAATGGAAAAATGTGAAATTGAGTGCGAAATGTGAATTTGAATATGAACTATGAAAAGTTGTGAATGTACATTATGTGTTATATGACTGGGTGAGCCATCAATGATGGTCACTCACTGAGTTCGCAAAACTCACCCAAAATTTGCAATTTTCTTTCAGGACTTAGAAGAATACCCCGTTAGGCAAACGGGAGTATACCTACTGCATGTGAGTGAAGGAAGAGGTCGGGATCAGTTGTGTCTGCATTTGTGTTCGTTTTTATTTTCGGATAAATTTGTATATTCAGTCATTAATATACGACTGATTGACATTGTAATGTAAAGCTAGTATGGATCATAATGTCTTGTGTTTGTATTAGGCTTGAATGGCGGTTAGGGTTCCAATGGCTTTTGTATTAAATGTATTGTACTGATTGGAAAATGTTTACGGAATAAAGTGAGCTCAAATTGATTTTGATTTCCCCGTTAATTGAAAAAAAATCGTATGCGCGATCGACTAATTGAGTGTCTTAACACGCCACCTTCGCAGGCACGGACTCGAATATCACCATCGATATCGGGTTCGGGTCTTGCGGGAGTGGGGTGTTACATATCCTATAGATATATTCCCTACATTGCAACAAGACTCACTTCAAGAATCTAATACAATAAAGGATTTCCTGGTTAATCTCATTAACAATATGACCTTTAGTCAAATTGTTATAATCCAGGATGGAAGGATCATATGAGTTTAAATATGAACATCAAGAAGGCAAGATAGATACCAACCTTACAATTTCAGTAGACAACCTCAAGCACCTATACATGCTCAATCTCAATCTTCAAATTCAAGTATGTCTTTGGATGAAATTGTTAAGGCACTTATCACTAAAACGCATAAATTTCAACAAGAGACAAGATTAAGCCTTCAGAACTTAAGAGCTCAGATAACTCAATTAGTCACCTTTGTTAATAAATTGGGAACATAAGCATTGGGAAAATTAACTTAACAAATAGTGGTGAATTTTGTGGAGAATGCAGGTGCAATGACATTAAGAAGTGGGAAGGAGATTTAATTATGATCTTCCTTAGCAATGAAGGTAGAAAATGACGAAGAATGAGAGAAGAAAGATGAAGTTCCAACTCAAGATGCAACTAAGGTAAACTCTAATTTTTCTCTACTTATATCATCTAATACACATATGCCTCCTTTCTTTTACAAGTTGGCTAAATCAAGAGGAGAGGAATATTAGAGAGAGAGAGATCTTAGAGATCTTCAAAAAGGTGGAAATTAATACACCACTTCTAGAAGCCATCAAGAAAATTTTGAAACATGAAAAGTTCTTAAAAAAAGCTATCTATAAATAAAAGGAAGCTAACTGATAAAGAGAATAATTTAAAGTATGAATGTATTAGCTATGATAAATAGAAAATTACTAGAAAATTTAAAGATCCAGGTATGTTTACACTTCCTTATGTCATTGGTGATAAGAAAATTGAGTGTGGTGTGCTAAACTTTGGTGCATTTATCAATGTCATGTTGTACTTAATTTGTTGAGCTCTAAATCTGAATTCTTTATAAGAAACTAATGTAATTATTCAGTTAGTTTATTGTTCTTATATTCATCCTATTGGTATTATAGAGGATGTTTTAGTTTAAGTTAATGATTTGGGATTTCTAGTTGAATTTTTCATCTTGATAATTGATAGAGATAGTTTAGAAAATTCAGCTTCAATTTTTTTAGGAAGGTCATTCAAAAAGGGGACTAAGACAAAAATTAATGTGGATAAGGGTACTCTTTTGTTAAGTTTGATGGAGAGATAATGAAGTTTAATATCCTCTAGTTGAATGATATGGATAATGTCAGGAGTTATTCTCCAACATGTCACTCACCTGGTATTTACTAAATCAATTATTTTGGGTGAGCATATTGAAGTCTATAAGTTGATATAGCATGCCTAACCTATGCTAGTTATTATACTAGAAGTCAGTAACCTTTCCATTAGTAATTTTTTCTTGACATAGTTCTACTTGAAACTTATGGTTAATAGTATTTACTAAAAGGTATAGGAGTAGGTTGATTTAACACCAACTATCCAAATTTTTTTTCTTTTTAAATATTAGGTATGGATCCATCTTATGTAAAGATTTTATAGGTTGATTTAACACCAACTATCCAAATGTTTTTTCTTTTTAAATATTAGGTATGGATCCATCTTATGTAAAGATTTTATAGGTTGATTTAACACCAACTATCCAA
>JAOTAX010113750.1:0-10450 GCA_025629825.1 Erythroxylum guanchezii | reverse complement strand
ATGTTTTGCCCTTTTAAATAGTAGGCATGGATCTATCTTATGTAAAGATTTTCCTTGTCCATATAGATTTTCTATAATCTTTTAGCCAGTGGTACCCTTGATAGTCTCCTGATTGAGTATAAGCCTAGTACTTTATGCTGCTTAGGAAGGCAAATAGTACTTATTTAACCTTGGCAATTTTGGTACTACTATTACATCCATTCCAAATGAAATCCCTTTTAAGTTTGTCAATTAACCTCATAATTCCTTTAGGTAATGTAAGATGGGGGCACTAGTATATATAGAGGTTGTTGAGTACAGAAATAGCAAGTTGGATCCTCCTTCCATAAGATAAAGAAAAATTGCACTAAGAATGAAGTCTTTTAATAATTAAGCTAATGAGAGCATAACAGTCTTTGTAGGTAACTTCCTAGATAAAATCAGGACTCAAAATAAGGCCAATCTTGAGTCCTGGGTCTATATTAGAATAAAAAATATTCAAAATGGAACTAATAAGTATCAAATAATTGATAAAATGGATAACAACACTCTTTTTTCTCTTACAATTCAATAAGATCACGAAGTCGATTCATCCAATCAAAAAAACCTATTCCATTGAGTGGAAATGAATGAAGAAATAATAAATCATCCCATATCTAGTTTGAACCTTTGGTTCTTTAAAACATTTGTGATACCCTACAACATAATGAGATAAAACCTTGGACAATACCATTTAAATTCCTTTTTTCCAATTTGAATAGAAATGAAAAAATTAATGAAAAAATCAACGAAAATGGAGATTTTTTTTATCTTTATACTATCGAATAACTTCCTAGATAAAATTGGGACTCCTAATTATTTGAATGAGAGTTATTTAAGTTACAACAGTAAGGAGGAGGAATTTAAAATTTAAAAGCTTAAGGAAGGAGTTTAGAAGTAGATACAACTCTTGCATTGAATTTTAGACTAGATGACCCTTTAAAGATGTCTGGAGATTACATCAGGATATTAATTGAGACCAAATCAGCCCCACAAAGTAACAAAAGATTATTTGCAAAGGCTAGGTAAATGAGTTGAAGTTTGTCATATTTGTAATGGAACTTTTGCAATATTGTAGTTGATTAATTTGGATATCATTTATATAGTAATTATAAACCTTGGGTTGTTTTAAAGATCCTTGAGGGTTCTCCATTAACTACTATAGAATAAGAAATTGAAGAAATGCAAACTTGAATCCAAGTTATGAATTTACTGAGGCAACCAATCATTTGCAAAGAGTTCAGGATAACATTCTAATTAAGCGAATCAAAAGTCTTGGTGAAATCAATTTACATTGCATAACGCTTAATAGTTTTGTTATACTTATAGCCCTTGAATAGATCTTAAACAAGGCTAATGTTGTCTTCTATGTTCCTTCCCGTTATAAAAGTCCCTTTAGATGGGTTAACAAAGTCATGTTGAGTCTTTACATTTTGGTAGCTACGATCTTAAAGATGATTTTATAGATCAGATTACAACATGCTATAGGCCTAAACTCATTAATAAGAGATGGATAGTAAACTTTAGGCATTAGACATATATAAATTTTATTAAGCTTAGTAAGAAGCATACTAGTTCTGAAGAATTCTTAGACTACATTGGTCACTTTTGAGCCAATTATTTCCTAAGTTAATTAGAAAAATAAGGCATTAAAACCATCTAGACCAGGAGATTTGTTTGGTTAAAAGAAAAGAGAGTAGTTTTGATCTACTTAAAGGTAACCTCATTAATCATTTATGGAATCTATTAAGGGTTAAAAGCATTTCTAATGAAGTCAACTAGCTCATCTGGTAGATTAGGAGAATTAAATGACCCTCCCATAATAGACTTGAAATAGGAATAAGCTAACTCTATGAGATTACGTTGATCAATCATAATATTTCCATTATAGTCATTTAGAGTAATAATTCTCCCCCTATGCCTTATCTTTTTGATGAAGTTATGAAAGAACTTGGAATTTTTATCTCCCACTTACGGCTATACCATTTTATCTCCCACTTGTAGTTATACGATGACCTAAGGGGACTTTGCAGAAGAGGCTAAATCCCTAAGTTTGGATCAAAGAATGATCCTCTGATAGATAAGATTTTAGGCATAGATAAATGTAGTAAGGGGCGCTTGGTTCACAGAGGGTAGTGGGAATGAGAATGAATATAGTGAGAAATGAGACTGGATATAATCATTATAATTATGATGGTTGGTCAAGATGAAGGAATGATTACCATTACCATTGATGATGGTTGGTTTGTTAAAAATGTTGAGAAATAAAATTTTTTTAAAATTGTATTTATATCAAATTTTAAATATATTTTAAATGATTATTTTTAATTTATGCACCCTAATTATAATGATAGAATGTTTAAAATAAAGTATATTGTGGTTTTTCCTTTCTAATAACTTTTAAAGAAAAAATACTCTAGCATTTTCTTACATCAACATATCATTAGTTGTATAATATCCTCAAAATATAATTTAATTATCCAAAATATTGTGTAATTTATCGACACAACCATAATATCTACCATTCCATTACTATAGTAAAATCAAGTAATATGGTTTAATACAATTTACATTTCTCTGATAATGCAAATAATGTTATATTTTAAGTAATAATGAACATTATTTTAATTAATTACATTTTAATTAACTAATTAATTACATTTTAATTACATTTTAATTAATCATTTAATTAATTATAATTTAATTAATTAATTAGATTTTATCTTAATTAATTAAATTATTTGATTTATATTTTAATTAATTATATTTTAATTAAATATATTTTAATTAATTACAATTTAATTAATAATATTTTAATTATATTTAATTAAAAATTAAAAATATTAGTGTTGGAAGGAATCAAACCCATTCCTCCCTACATGGAGGGTGTGGACTATTACCCAAAACTTAGGTATGAAAAAACTATTTAATCAATCATAATAAATAACCAACTATTACCATTCATTACATTTCTATTGATTTAAATAACAACCATTACCTTATTCTTACTTTATCTTGAATGATAAATGGATCAGCTAATCTATAATTAAGAAGTGAAGCACCTTAGTCTTCTTCTCATCATATGCCACTACAATTTTGCTATTGTAATGACATAGGTGGTTGGTTATGTCTTTCTATTGTCTATTTAGAAATTTAGAATATGTACAATGCTATTTTTGTGCATAGAAAAGAATACTATAAATTATGCCTTATTTTAATTAGTTTTCTATTTGAAGTAGCTCAAAAGATAGTTACCTATCATAAACATAAGTATAGTAAAATGTGATAATATATAGTAACTGAAGACCATTTTGGAAAATTTTCCTTTTTTTTCATTAAAATGTAGAACAGGTAACATCTTTGTATTAGTTATTCCATATTAACTTTCTCAAATTATGGGATACTATGGAGTAAGGGCCTATGATAAAACTATTGATGAATGATTATAGAAGTTGAAACTATCTAGCTACTAACTTGAACAATATGTTGAAAATATATTAAATTTATTTAATATATTATAATAAATAGTTAGTAATATTTTGTGCTGATCCTTATTTTTAAGTTTAGACCTCTACTTTAAGTACATAGAGTAGTTACAAATTTAGTTCATTAGAAAATGTTATCTCTATTCTATATCTTTAAGCATGTTTGAATGAAAGTTTGATAAGTAAATATTTTTTAAAAACACTCTCATATTTTGTTGGTATTGTTTATTTTCTAAAAATAGAAAAGTTATATCAAGATTGTGTGCTTTAGTTATTGTTTAATTTATAATAAAATAAATGGTATTAGAATCTTATTTTTAAAGTCTTATGAGTTTATAAGCTATAGGGAGTTTGAAAGATAAATACCAAGAAATTCTTTTTGAAAAATTGAAATAGTCAAATGAATTTTAAATTATTTCTAGACCTCTCCTCCAATTATATTTATAAGAAAAATTTATCAACTTTAGGTTGTCAAAACTAAGACATATTTCAAAACTAGTGATTTATGGGAAGAACTAAAGATTGGTATAGATGCATTTGCATTGCATGAGAATCCTACTGTAGTTCAATTAAAGAACCATAATATAGATTCCATTAAGAAGTTTAAGGTGTTAAACTACATATTAAAGCTAAGTAAAATATAATTTTTGTGATTGAACATGGCATGTGAGACAACAAAAGAATTTTAGTCAAACTCAAAAAAGAATTATGAGGCACCAATAAGATAGAAAAGATGCACGTCATAAATTTAAGGAGAGAATATGAGAATCTCGAGATGGAAGATTTTGAGATATTTAGAATATGTTAAAAAGCTTATGACTATCATAAACAAAATCAAATTGCTTAGAGCATAGCTAACAGATGAAAGAGTTATTAAGAAGGTAACTTTACTTGAAAAGTTTGGGCCCAATATAGCCTTATTAGAGAATTCAAAGAATATGTCTTAGGTTTCATGTAAAAGTGGTTAATGTATTGCAATCTCAAAAGCAAATGAGAGTTATTAGCTATAAAGAAGCAATTGTTGGTGCTTTATGGGCAAAGCACAAAGCCAAGGGTTATTCGTATCAAAAGGGAAGGAGGAATGCTTGTGATAAAAAGGATAAAAAAAAAAGAAAGATGGAGAGACCAATATAAAGGGTGGTAGAGAAAAATTTTCCACCATGTTCTCATTGCAAGACACGAAAAAGAAAGAGAGACTTATAGAGAGAGTGGTAGAGAAAATTTTCCACCATGCTCTTATTATAATAGAATATCTTATTTGGAAAGCTATTAATGGCAAAAACTAAACACAAAGTAATCATCAACAAGATAAGGAAGTGTTTATTACTTCATGTTATGTAGTTAGTAACAACACCAGAAGAAATTAACTTATTGCACACACTACATAGCTTCATATCTAAGTGTCCTTAAGGAACTGAACAATTATTCACTTTAAAGGTGAATATTGGAAATAACAAATGCATTAAATCTAGAGGAAGAGGATTAGTCTTTGTGGAGACTTTATTAGTTATTATATTGATTCTTGATTTGTTATTTGTTTCTAAACTGGATTAGAACTTGTTGAGTGTATAATTGCTCAAAATAAATTATTTTGTACCTTTTAAGGATAGAAATTGTGTGGATTATGACCTTTTTTTGCACTGAATTGGTTTGTATAAAAATGGTAAATATATTCTTCTTCTTGAATCATAATGTTTATAATTATGTTGCGTGCATAATTTGGTTAATGATTTAACTTTATCGTTATAAGAGAATAGGATATGTAAATTATCATTCTATATACCAACTCTAAAAGAATGTTTTAGTGAAATAGTGCCTCCTATGTATCATCATAATGATGTTTTTGGTGTATGTCAGCTTAGAAAGCAAAAAAAGTTCACTTTTCCAATTAATCATGCATGGAAAGTAACTAAAAAATTGCATTTAGTTTATAAAGATATCTGCAAACCAATGAGGACCCCTTTTTTTAATGACGATAGAAACTTTATATGTTTATTGATGATTTAACATAATGTATTTTGTATTTTTTTTGTCAAACAAACATAAAAATAGCTCTTTTTTTAACTTTAAAGCTTGGGTTTGAATTATAGTGAAATCAAACTAAAAGTGATTAGATTTGACAATGACATAATATACAATTAAGGAAATTTTAATGCATTTTATGAAATTGCATGTAGTGAACACTAACTTATAGTCACTTACACAATAGAGAAAAAGGTTCTGAGTGAAAAAATATATAATTGTTAAGGAGATGGGAAGATATTTATTGTTTGAAAAGAAAAATATAAGGAAATTTTTGGTAGAAGTAGTGAATATTGCAATAGATTGGCATGATAAGCTCCCTATAAGATCGTTGAAGGGTAAAACACCATATGAAGCCTCTAATGGTGTTAGGCCTTTAGTCCACATCTTAGGGTGTTTAGTAGCATTTTTCATTTACATAGTCCAGATGTAAACATAGATAGGTTTGATAAGAAATTTGAGAGTCTATTTAGATATAATGGCATTTTGAAAGGTTCTAGATTTTATTTACAACAATTACAAAAGTTGACAACAAGTAGGAATTTGAAGTTTAATAAATGGAAAGCTTAGATCTAAGAAAAATATCAAATAAAGTCTTAAAAAATAAGCATAATGAGAGTGAAATCTCTCAAGAACAAGAAAATTTAATTGTTAATGATGATTCTAGTAAAGATGCAGCAGCGATAAGAAAAAAATGTTTTATAGAGATTTACTAGAGATGTAATGAAGCAATTCCTAAGTTGATAAGCTAGAATGATGGACCTTAGTTATTTAACTGAAAAAATGGAAAAAAAATTTAGTATAATTCATAAAAATGAAACTTAGGAGCTAATTGATAGAGCAAGCCACAAAGGTGTCACTAGAGTAAAATGGTTTTAATAACCAAGCTTAGTGTTGATGATTCTATTAGCAAGTTGAAAGCAAGACTTACAATTAAAAATTATGTTTAATAGTATGGAATTGAATTTCTTAAGACCTTTACACTTATAGAAAGGATTGAAATAATTACGTCAGCTTTGGTTTTATTTGTTTAACAAAGTTGGAAGATCTACCAACTTAATGTTAATATTTTTTAATAAAAATTTAGAGGAGGAGATTTATTTTGATCAGCCTAAGGATTTCTTTATTAAAGGAGTTGAAGATAAAGTATATTTGCTCATGAAAGCTTTTTCTGGGCTAAAGTGGCCACTGAGAGCCTAGTAGTATAATTGATTATTCTTTATTGTAGCTTGAATCCAATAAGAGCATTAGTGAGCTTCTACTGTATATGAAAGAGTTTGAGAATAATGATTTGGTGATTATATCTTTAGAGACCTCTTAGTATAACTTAGGGAAGAACTGTAAAGTCTTTCAAAACCAAATGATTAAGGATCTTGAAATGACAAATATGGGATTGATGCTTTAAAGTCAACAAGAAATTTTTGTTTGTCAATAAAAATATACAAAGGAGGCTTTGAAGAAATTCTATATTAATAAAAAGCAAGGAAATAAACACTTCGTTGCTATTGAATAGAGATGGCAATTGGGCTCAAGCATGGGGTCCACAGGCCAGGATTAAGTTGATCAAGCCTTGAGTCAGGCTATCCAGGCCTAATCTGGCTTTGAGGCCCAACAACTATTATGGAAAATGACGTCATTTTGTGAAAAATGACAAAATGATATCATTTTCCTTTTCTTCATTAAATAAAAATAAAAATAGATACGGTGGGATTGTTTTAGGCCCAATCAAGTTCAGGCTTGGGTCGAACCACCTCGCCATCCCTATTATTGAATGAGGAGTTTAGAAAAAAATGATGATTTTTATCAAAGTTGTAAAACATTTTCTATATTGTCAATTTGTCATCATATTTATATATTTATCAAGTAAATTACATCAAAAATTTGGAAAAAAAAGGAGCTAAGACATAAGAAAGACACAATTAACTGTAAAGTATGGTTTAAAAAATCTTCGAACTTAAAGTTTGGAGGGATTTGTAAATAATAATGAGGAAATTGTGAAGACATGAAAATTATTTTAAGAGTGTTATATATTCTTAATTGAAGTATTTTTCTTATAGAACTTAAGAAAAATAAGCAATAGTTTCTCAGTTAGGAGTAGAAGTAGAATATGCCTTAATTGTAAACCATGTGGTTTAGCTGGAAAAAATTAATTTTTGATCTAGATTCATTCAAAGTGAAGCTTTTGTTTATTGTTTAATTTCAAATACAATAGAAACTCTCCATGGGATTTTAGCTAATTTTACTCTCTATACATCATTGTTCATTATTTATGTCGACATATCTCTTATCTTGAGCCTAATGTGGAAAAGTTTACCATAGTTTTGTGAAATGTAACATGTTCTAATATTTATAAATGGTCTATTCTTTGTAAGCCTCAATGTCTAATGTCATTGGCCATGCTAGAAATTTTACAAGTGAAATTATTATCTATCAGAAAGAGATATAAGGATGAAGTTGGTTATATATAAAAATAAAGTTTACAACTCATTGCCTGAAGGTTTTGGATTAATATATGATGTTACAATTGTATTGGGTCTCATTTAAATCTGGTGCAATTTTTCTCAAAGCCTCCTCAAAACCCTTTATTTGGTATTAGAATTAGGTTGGCAAAATTGATGAATAAAGACTTATGGCTTTATTATAGCTATGGGGTAAAAGAGAGTTAGCTTGATATAGATAAATTCACTTATAAGGGATAGATGTTGAATTCATTAGTGGAATTATCCTATATCAAAAAGAGACATAAAGATAAAGTATGTTATATATATAGGATTCATAAGCTATTATCTTATGATTTTAGATGGAGATAATATCTTGATTATTTATGAACTTAGTTAGACCTTCAAAGCCCTTCACCTGTCATGGTTTATTTCTAGAGTTCGTTTCTGCATAAAGGGTAATAATTTCTCTTACATTCTTCAATGGAATGGATGACTCGGTAAGAGTATTGTAAAGCTCATTACCTTAAATAGAAGATAAAAGTACCATATTGACAAGAAATGTACATGCTTGTGGACTTTATAGTCCTCCACTGTTATTAGTTTATGCCCTTGCAGCCAATTTATTTTAGTTGTAAATATTTGTATGAAATTATTATTTATTAATAAAAGACATTCTTTATCTTTATATATTTGTTAATTATTTAATTATTATTCATAAAGATAAAAACATTGGAATAATTGCTGTGTAATTGAAATTATGATGAGATCATAATTATGAGATTCAATTTACACTTATGTATTATTCCTAAATGTTCCTAGTTTTAGTTTCATCAAGACTGGATATTGTTTAAACGGTAAAATTAGCACACATTATATTTCTTTCTTATGAAGAAAGTAATTGATCTCATTAATTAAAGTATAGAGACACTTAAACTAATGTGTGGGTGATTATTAGAGAATAAGTCACTAAACTAACCCGATTATGAGAATTTTGAATGGAATATTACTTATTTGTCTATGGACTATCTCATAATGATGGTTGTATAACTAATCCTCAGACTTGAGAGTACTAAGGTATCTAGTGTGGGAATTTTTGTGTTTTGATGCTACTTATGAATCATCCTAAGATAATTCTGTTGGTAGTAATTGGATACAGTATGAACCATATGTAGATAGTTGAGTAAGTCGATAAAGGATTCGTTGCTCTAAAGTAATTAGAGAGAATATTCCATTGTTTTTAATTGGTAATGATTTATGGAATTCTCTAGCCAGAGTGAATTGATATTTGAAAAGGAGTTTTCAAATTTAATTACAAATCAATAACTAATTAGCAAGAATGAACATAATTGGATGATAAGGATAGACACTATATCCATACTCTGTCCAATTAGAATATTAGATGACGAAAGGATTAAATTATACATTATAGTCATGCATGGACAGGATAAGTCAATCACTTTGACATTTCCGATATTTGGGTAATCATGACATGTTTCTAGACGTCAATTGTAGTACCCCTCTCTCGCGTAACCCGAACCCGACATCGAGGGTGATATCCGAGTCCGTGCTCGCGAAAGTGGCGTGCTAGAGCACTCACTCATTCACAAGTCGGTATACAATTATTTTTTTGAAACAATACAAGCATAAATAGAAAACAATTACCTATTGGCCACTTCCATTTCATAAATAATTCAATCAACACTTTACGATTAATCGAATTTCAATAGCCAATTGGGGCCCACTATAATTACAAAACACTATTTTACAGAAATTGCGGAATACAAATTGTGCAAAAATAATCAAATACAGAAGACAGACGCAACTGATCCCGACCTCTTCCTTTGCCCATAAGCAGTAGGTATACCCCCGTTTGCCTAACGGGGTATTCTTCAGAGTCTTGAAAAATAAATGCAAATTTTGGATGAGTTTTGCGAACTCAGTGAGTGACCATCATTGATGGTTCACCCAGTCACATAATACATATTTCACATACCATATTTTCACCTTTTACACTATTTCACATTCAGCGCATTTAATCATTTACACTATGCATCATAATTCACATTTTTCATTAAGCATATGCAGTGCACATAAGACTCACTTTCCAATTATTACTTTATTGTGACCAAGTGCCTAAACTGTCCCTTATAGGGCTCATTGATAACTGTCCCATATAGGGCTCATTGATAACTGTCCCTTATCCACTTGGGGATACAGGGCTCATTAAACGTTGAGCCTGAGGCTCTGAATCTCTATCTGAGCATGAAGCTCATTTTCACTCGTTGAGCTTTAAGCTCTGATTGATGGCTACTCTGGTCACAACAGCCATTATGTTACGTGCATTCATGAAATAAAATGCATCACTCATATTTGCGTGCTCTTATTCAATCATCGGACCATAGTCCGACATTCAACATATGGTTGAGAATTCACATTTTCACTTGCATGCAATAACATATTAAGAAAACACTTAGCAATCACTTC
>JAOTAX010113689.1:0-26611 GCA_025629825.1 Erythroxylum guanchezii | reverse complement strand
AATAATAATAATAATAAGAATAAGAATAAGAATAAGAATAAGAATAAGAATAAGAATAAGAATAAGAATAAGAATAACCATAATAACCATAATAATAATAATAATAATAATAATAATAATAATCAATACAAAATTAATAATAATAATAATCATCATCATAAGCATAATAATAAAAATTTTCGTATAATAATAAAAATTAATCAAAATATTAGATAATATTTAATTTGTTATTTATTTCAATTTTTTAAAATATTAGATACTATTTAATTTGTTATTCTAAATAAATAATAATAAAGAATAATAATAAATGCTAAATTTCAAAAACGCGGTATCAAAAAATATCAAAACCATAGAGATTCCATTAACTATTTTTTCCTCTTAGTTCTGTCGCTGGCATTAGTTGGGTGTTGGATAAAAGTCTGGGGATGGGGACAAAAGTTTTTGTCCTTTCTTTTTTAGAGGAACAAAAACTTTTGTCCCTGTCATCAGTGGACGGAGGACAAAAATTTGGGGACAGCAACCAAACATAGGGGAGAAACAGGTTTTATTTGTTTTGTCTTCTGTTCCTACTAACGAGGACAGCAACCAAACACTGCGTAAGAGACAGGAGCTAAACAAATCTCATGTTCCCTTTGATCAGCTAAAAACAAAACACATGCAAAAACAACAATTGACATACATTAAATGCTACTGATTTTAAAGATACATGAAAACATGATTCTGATATGCAGGACCACTTGTATATGCTTGTGGCACGGATTGGACAAGCTTTAACAAACATCCTCTGAATTCACTATCAGCTTGATCTTGTGTTCTGACCGCTTCATCACATTCTTCCTTCCAGCTTTAGAAATAATTCCCTTCAGGTTTTGCGCAAACATCAACAAAGTTGTTCCACTTTTCACCTCTGCAGGTTTCTTTATTTTTTTTCTTCAAGCTTCCTGCCTTAATCTTCAATTTTCAGAAATTTACTTCTTGAATGCGTGGTCTTCAGAATTATCCTCAAGATCAATAGCTCAAGTTTTTTGAGCTGTCTTGGAAGCATTAGCTTGGTCTTCACCCTTCCTCTCTTCTTTACCTTAATTGCCATTGCAAGATCCTCCGTAAGCTTTAATATAGCTGGTTTCAAAAAACAATTTAATTCAATAGCTCCTCCTTTGTTTTGTGGAACTTGCACACCTATCATTTTCCTTAAAGATTTAAACCTCCATCTTGGTAAAGCCTTGGTGAATAGATCAGCAAGTTGAAAGCTTGATCTACAGAAGGCCATCTTGATCTCCTTTTCTTCAATCAATTCCCTAACATAATGATACTTCACCTTCATATGCTTAGTTCTCATATGATCAGATGCATTCTCAACCATTGAAATTTCAGCACTAGAATCACAATAAATTGTCACACATTTTTCCTTCAATTCATCTATATCCATCAGAATTTTCTTCAACCATTAAGCTTGCTTGACAGCCATGTTTACTGCCACATATTCAGCCTCAGTTGATGATCGTGCAACACTCCTCTGCTTCTTTGAACTCCAAGCAAAAACTCCAGATCCTAGGGTATAGCAATAGCCACTTCTGCTCTTACTTTCATTGCTTCCAACATAGCTAACATCACTAAACAAATATAACTCCACCCTTTCTCCTCTTCCAAACCAAATTCCACAATCAATTGTATGTTTAACATGTCTAATTATCCTTCTAGCATAAACAACATGTTGCCTTGAAGGATTTTGATTAAAGCTAGCCATAATATTCATAGCATATGCAATATCAAGTCTTGATGCACTTAAATACATTAATGATCCAATCATGCTCCTATAATAAGTTACATCAAATTCCTCACCTGGTTTCGTAGGTTCCAGCTTTAGTTAATGTTCCATAGGGGTTCCCATTCCACTGCTTCCTTTCAATCCAAACTTGTCAATTAATTCTTCTGCATGTTTTTTCTGGTGTATGAAAATTCCATTTCTCCTTTGATCTATCTCCATACCCAAGAAGAAACTCATCTCTCCCAAGTCTGTCATCTAAAACTCTGATTTCATTTGTTCCTTGAACTCTTCTATCAATTTGTCTTGTGTTCCAATTATCAGCAAATCATCAACATACAAAGAGCAAATCAGCTTTTCCCCATCTCTGATTTTTACATATAAGGTTGATTCCCTTTTGTTTCTTGAGAACCCAATCTGTATCAGATAGCTGTTGATCCTTGAATACCAGGCTCTTAGAGCCTATTGCAGTCCATATAAAGCCTTCATAAGTTTGTACACCTTCTGCTCTTGTCCATTTACCACATAACCTTCTAGTTGCTTCAAGTAAACTTCTTCATCTAGCATTCCATTTAGGAATGCACTCTTCACATCCATTTGGTGCACCCTCCATCCATTATTTGCAGCTAGAGCCAACAACAATCTCACTATGTCCAACCTAGCTACTGGTGCATATGTCTCAGTATAATCTACTCCATACTCTTACTTGTATCCCCTCACAACAAGTCTAGCTTTATATTTGTTGATTGTTCCATCAGGATTCAATTTGTTCTTGTAAATCCACTTAGAGTCGACCACCTTAGTTTCTGGACTTGGCAAATCTACCAGCAACCAAGTTTCATTTTCTTTAATAGCTTTGATCTCTTCATTCATTAAGCTTTGCCACACTCCTTGCTTGACAGCTTGTTTGTATGTCATAGGTTCAAACTTAGTAGGTAAGGCACATTCTATGATTGTTAGAACTCCATCTGTCTCTTCTTCATTAGCTACATTGTACTTGAAATCAAACAAAGGGTTAGTTTCATTGTAAATGGAGGCCAAATCCCTCTCCTTGTGTGCACTATTTGAGCTAGATGTCTCCTCCTAAGATTCTAAGCCCAATTCATCACTTCCTGGAACTAAATCATCTTCAAGGTTTGGTGAAAAATCCTCCTATGATCCATCACTTCCAATGTTGTTTGTATCTTGTGGTTTCAACTGAGTTGTCTCCATTTGAAGTCTTCTGTCCACTGAATTATTTGAATTGTTTGCAGCAGGCATTTCTTGATTTGTGGTATCTCTTAAACTACCTTCACCACTAAATTCACCTACTGGTAAGTCAATTCCAACACTTCTTAATTTTCTAGTAGTAGGTTCTTCCCACTTCCCACTTTCATTTTCATCAAATTTCACATCTCTAGATACCAACATCTTCTTAGTTTTAGGGCTATAGATTCTATATCCCTTAGATTCTGCACTATACCCCATCATCACTCCCTTCATTGCTTTCTCATCCAATTTTTTCCTCTTTGCTTCAGGAATATGCATATAAGCTACACATCCAAACACCCTTAGATGATTCACCTTCGGTTTAACTCCAAACCAAACTTCAAATGATGGTTTTTCTTTCAAAGCTTGAGTTTCATTCTATTTTGTAAGTAAACAACAGTGAAACATGCTTCTGGCCAAAATCTTCTAGGCATTTGCATTCCAAACATCATTGCCTTTGCCATTTCCACAATTGTTCTATTTTTTCTTTCTGAAACTCCATTTTGCTGTGGTGAGTAAGCAACTAAAAATTGATGGAATATGCCTTCCCTTTCAAAGTAATTCTTCATCTCATTTGAAACATACTCTCCTCCTCTATCACTTCTTAAACATCTTACCTTTCTTCCACATTGACTTTCAGTTTCTGCTTTCCATACTTTAGAGAAACCAAATGCTTGATCTTTGTTCTTCATAAAGTAAATCCATGAATACCTTGATACATCATCAATAAACTCAACATAATACCTACCTCCTCCAGCTGATGGTGTGTCCATAGTTCCATAAACATCAGTGTGCACCAATTGTAATATTTCCGTGGCCCTCCAATCACTTGTTGTAAAAGGTAAGACATGACTCTTTCCCTTTGTACATGGTTCCCACACATTCTTCATCTTGTTGCTCAATTGAGGTAATCCAACAACCAATTCTTTTCTCTGCATTTTAATAATGTAATCAAGATTTGCATGACTATACCTTTTATGCCACAATTGTGTTAACTCAGTCACTGGAATTGCTGCAAAGGCTCCATTAACTTCTGTCATTCATATTTTAAAAACTCTGTTTACTATTGGTACCTTATAAACTAACTCTCCTTGAGCATTGAAGATTCTGCACATTCCATCTTCGAAATATACTTTGTAGCTCTTTTCCAGAAGTTGTCCAACACTGATCAGATTTTGATCTAGCTCAGGAATGTAATATACCTCTTCAAGTATGGTGCTTCCAGCCTTTGTGGTTAATTCTACATTCCCCTTCCAAGTGATAGGTATTATTTCTCCATTCCTTATCTTCACCACAGTATTCAAATCAGTGTTTGTTTTAACAAAAGCTTCCCTCTTCTTTGTCATGTGGTTAGAACAACCACTGTCGACTAACCTCACTCCTCCCTTTTCATCATTTGCCTTAGCTGCACAAGGCTCAACAGTTCAAACATGGTTTTTGGATTAATGACAAGCCTCCACCACAAATACACTCTCCTCAATAATTGGTTTTTTCTGATGACTTAGATGTTTGCGAAGGTCCTGATTGAGTGTTGGAATTGTGTTGTAGATTGAGCTGAGGACTTGGGCAAATTTCAGAAGGTGGTTGAGTTGGAACATGATTGACAGAACAAGTGGCTTGAGACAATTGGTTTGTGATATGTGTTTAATTGTTGATATATTTAATTATTTACACTTAGCGTTTTATGATACATAAATGATTAAGATACTCACTTTAATTCATATTTGATTTTAAGTACAATTTGGGGGAAAATAAATTAAAGTGAGTCGAGAGTACTGCATTTGGGTTATTTTCTGAAGATCAATTTTTACTTGTCTTCATGAAGCAAGAAGAAAAAAATTAAAAGCAACAGTTGGAGGCTCAAAACAACAACAAAAGAAGTAACCTAGAGAACAAAACGCAGGAACAGAAAATCCAAAACGGCGTGAAACGTTGAAAGCACGCAGCGTTTTGGTTAAAAAAATGCACAAGGTGGAGTCGACAAACGCAGTGGAAAGGAACAAGGATTTAAAGGTTTAAAAGTGATGTAGACCCTTAATTGTCTAATCACACTACAGTAATAAGGCTACAGGACTTGGATCACCGCACAGTAGACAAGGAAAGACAAGAAAATAAAATTGTCAAAAGCGGAGCTACAAGGCAGAACGTAAGTGATGCAGACGCTGGAGGCGCAGCCGAAAGTAGCTAGCGTGCAGGCATTGGTGGCTTGGTGGCTGCACAGGGAGGCTGGAGCTTGCGTCTTCAGTGGAGCTTGCGAGAAGAGAACACACCTACAAAACCTTAAATCATCACATCGAGAAACAGTAGCGCAAGCAACTACAGTGGAATTAAAAGGAGCTTAGGCAGTGAACAGTAAGAGGTTTTTGGTTAGGGATGAAGATGAGGATTGAAACAATTTTTCGAAAAATACTTATGAAGGGCTAAACGTCCCAATGCCGGTTTTGGAGGTAACATCGACGTCGATGACCTAGGTTAAGTAATATTATTATTATTTTGTTGTTTCTTTCTCTCATTAGAAATTGATTATGTTATCCTGTTTTAATTGATTTGGGTATTGTGTATGGATAATCAAATTTTTGTTATTATTCGGTTATTTGTGTATGAACCCGATGGGTATTATGAATTGATAATTTTAATGCATTTATTAAATAGTTAATTTCAAACCCATTGCTAGAATTTTGATATAATCTGTAATTGTTATGTTGAAATTCATGCATAGCGACTAACGATTCGTAACTATTAGGGATAACATGACCTAGGTTAAATGACACATCGTATGTGGTTGTTGCCTTGTTTAATCGGTTTTCCTAATTTGTAATGCTACTGCCTAATTAAATCTAGAGATCGTATCCTAGGTTATTCGGTGTTAGGTTTAATTAACGATCGTATCTTGATTAAACAAAACTTAAGGGAAAACTCGGGTTAATTATTAACCCATGATTAATAGTTGCTAGGAGGGGTTAAAGAACAACAAATTAATAAAATATGCTTAATTAGAGTGTAGGCCAAGATTGAACCAAAGAACTGGGTCCTTACTGAATTCCCCACATTTATCATTTTATTGCATGTTTTCTTTAATTTGTTTTTATTAGTTAGTTTCATTTTATTTTGTTCTTTCAAAAATCCAAAACCCCCTTTTTTCCTAAACACTGGTTAATTTCATTCCATAAACTTTACACACACTCTCTGTGGGATCGACCTAGACTCACTACTGCTACAGTAGTAGTCTAGTTAATTTATTTTGACTAGCGTAACGATGCGCGATCAGTTTGGTGCTTATGTTTGAATAGTTTTGTAATGTATCTATTGTGGGTGGTTTGACAGAGATATGTAGGATTGAGTTATTTGAGGTTGAGTTGCACATGGTTGAAGTTGAGGGATTAGAGGCTGTGGTGGATAATGCTGAGAGGTTTGTGTGTTTCCAGAATTTGTAACATAGTAAGCTTGATACACTTATGGTTCAGGAATATTTTGATAAGGTTATGACTAATTTGGTAATTGGTTAGAGGTAATGTTTTGTCTTTAGAGAGGATGTATTAGTGGGGGTTTTCCATAAATTGAACTTTGTGGATTTTGTTATTATGTCATCCACTTCTCAAAGCACACTCTCTTTGAATGTCCCCTCTTTCTATAATGAATACAATTGACATTTTCATTCCATAAGCACTCCTCAACTGCATGATTAGTTTTACCGCAAAATCAACAATTTGGGAACATACCCTATCTTGTTATTCTTGAACCACCTTGCATTCGATTGGCATTGTTCCCAGGGAATTGGTTAGTGCTTTGGAAGTTTAGGTAAGATATTTATAGAGGGTATTGTGTTTGAGGATATATATGGGGCTATTGGTATTGCATTTGGTTTTTGTAGGGATGGTTATGTGGATATGTTGTTATTTGGAACTGGTTTTGGTTGTTCTGTGGGAGGTTTTGTGAGAGTTGGTGAGTCTGTGATTGCATCATGCTTAGTTTAAAATGGCTTTGGCTCAGGTTTTTGGTTTGAGTTTGGAAAGGTGGATTTTCTGGAACTTTCAAACGTTTTGCTTTTAGTGCATACTCCTCAGCTTCTCTTCTAACCCCGTGCCTCTCCTCATGCATTTCTAGCACATTAAAGACTTGTTCCAATGTAACAGAATCAGGATCATTGCTAAATTGCCATTCTACAGGAGCTATACTAGCTTCAAATCTCAAAGGTAATCTGCTTAAAAATTTATCAACTAACCTCTCTGAACTCGCGTTTTCACCAAACTCTTTCAATTGTTATACCAAGCCCGTGAATCTTGTTTTTTTAGCAGCTACATTCTCTTCATCCCTCATTGAAAAATTCTCAAAACTTCTTATAACAGCTTGTTTCTTCAGCCTCAATGATTAACCAAATCCTACATGTTTCAACTTCAATATATCCCACAACTCCTTTGAACTCTTACACCTAGTATGTCTCAACAATATGGTCTCACTCACCATAGATCTTAGAAAAATGAGGGCTTTAAAATCTGTCTCTATCCTGGCTTAACATCATCATTTGTTGTTCTGTTAAGTCTGTTGTTCCCTTATGTTTAGCTATTCCTTCATTCACTACATCCCAGCATTCACAGATCTTGAGACAATCTTCAACTCTAAAAACCTAAGCCTTATAGTTCTCACTAGTTAGAACTAGTATGTTTGCCTGAATGCTTTGTAAACTCATTACTGGAATATTCGTACCTGTCATGTTTTAATCTATTCCACGTTAGATAAACCTTGCAGCTCTAATACCACTCTAGGAAGATGATGAGGTGCCTCCTTCACTTAAGCCGCAGGTTGTCAAGTTTACTGGTTGAAGCTTGCAACTTTCAAGCACAGTGATGAATCCTACAGCACCACTCAGAAATTCTATTGTTTTATTATTTTTTTGTTTTCAAATAAACATCTCTAAATGTGTAACGCTACTTCCTCTCAAGTGTAAACATAATATATTTTTTGGTTTTTTATTGTCAGGTTTGGTTTGAATGTAAGGTTTGGTTGCACTCACAGTGAAATTTCAGAACCAATGTTTGTATATTGTGATTTTTGCAAATTGGCTTAACACTCAAACTTTTGATGGACTCTTGGAAAAACAAAGAAGGAATAAGTTTTTGGACAAAGATGAAGTTTTTCTTCAAATAATAATGACTGAAGAAGATGATGGTGAGCTTTATATTCAGCTCTTAAATGTTTTTTAAAACATCTGAAAATCAAAGGCTAGGAATTAAAGCATGCTTGTGATCTAAGAGACAGGAGCCAAACATGTCTCATGTTCCCTTTGATCAGCTAAAAAAAACATACAAAAATAACAACTGACATACATTAAATGCTACTGATTTTAAAGATACATGAAAACAAAATTTTGATATGCGGGACCATTTGTATATGCTTGTGGTACGGATTGGACCAGCTTTAACAAACATCCTCTGAATTCACTATCAGCTTGATCTTGTGTTTTGACAGCTTCGGCACATTCTTCATTCCAGCTTCAGAAATAATTCCCTTCAGGTTTTGCGCAAACATCAACAAAGTTGTTCCATTTTTCACCTCTGCAGCTTTCTTTATTTTTTTCTTCAAGCTTCCTACCTTAATCTTCAATCTTCAGAATTTCACTTCTTGAATGTACGGTCTTCTGAATTATCCTCAAGATCACTAGCTTAAGTTTTTTGAGCTTTCTTGGAAGCTTCAGCTTGGTCTTCACCCTTCCTCTCTTCTTCACCTTAATTGCCATTGCAAGATCCTCTGCAAGCTTTAATATAGCTGGTTTCACAAAACAATTTAATTCAACAGTCAAGAGTTCCATCTACTTAATGATTTTGTGATAACAATTACAAACATACTCTCAATCCTGTCACGTTGTAGTAACTAAGTAATTTAGAGATATATATTGTTCTTGAGTTTGTTGTTGCTGTTACCAACAACAAACTTTTAGATAGAATTGTAAGTTTCTTGTATCTTTTGGTCTTTAATAGTTTCTTATGCAATGGTAATTGGCACTTTGTCCTGACTTGGTTTCACTTTACAGGTTCACCATGAAAGATTGTCGGTACTTTCAACAGCTTGTTGATGCAGTTTCACATTGTCATAGTAAAGGCATGTACCCCAAAGATCTAAAGGTAAACAATTATGTTTTTTCTCTTAACTTACTTCCTTGATCACATGATTTGTTGGTGCAACTGTTAATGTGTGATCATGTGGTGTTATCCTTTATGTTCTAATCGTTGGATATCTTTAATTTGAAGAGACAAACCTTCCAACCTTGTTTGAAAAGGTTGTTCTCTGAATAGTGTGTATGTTATGTATTTGCGTTGTGAACTTACATTAATATCATAAGCAAACATACTTGTTCCATATTTATGGCTTTTTCAAATTGTTTCTATTAGTTAATATCTCTCATTATGTAGGGTGTTTTATGAGTATTTGCACAAGCACTCGTTCGACTTTCCTAGGTAGTGATGTTCATTCCCTTATGTACACTACATATTAAGTTTTGGGAGATTTTTATTTAAAACTTGCCAATAACCTTTGTATTATTGTATGATAGAAAAAGGGCCATAAAAGACTTTCCTCTTTACGTTATCAATTCATCAAGAAACTTTTTCTTGTTTGTTTAAAATTTTAATGCTGCAAATTTTTATATTCTCATAAGTAAGTTTTGGAATTTCTAATGTTTCTTTTTGCTGCATTTTAAATAAACTGTGCAAATTATACTTTTCCATTTTTGGTTTTCACCTGGGGAAAAGGCATTGATAGATAAGATACTTGACCCCAATCCTAGAATCGTGAGTAATCTCATTCACTTCATCAATGTAGTTGTAGGTTTTGATTTCTGATCTTGAAGTTATTATCACCAAATAAAATGCTTTTTTAATCGCCTGAATCAAAAGCTCTAAACAATTGATTTTAGCCTCAATTTTCTTACTATCATCATAAGGTTTTATAATTTTCTTGCTGCTTATGGAGTCCATATATTTATGTCTTAAAACTGCTCCTTTTATCCTTTATTGTCGTTTTCTTAACTAATCAATTAACAGTGAGAGTATCAATTGTATGATTTTCATTTTCAAAGTGAATTGAGTATTTGGAAGTTTGAAGCTTGGAGGATCTAACATTGTTGCATACTTGAAAGGCCATGCTTATCTTCTACTGATGATATGAAAAGAAAAAATAACAATAAAACTAATTTTTTATAAAACATTTTCACTAGGTTTGTGACTTTATTCCCTCAAATTCTTTAATTACTATATTAAGAATTTCTTGGAAATTGGTTTTAGGATCTTGTTAGCCATATTATTTCAACAAACCCTCATAGGATGAGTTTTTTTTATTTCTTTTTGGGTATTGATATTATTTTAACTTACTACAATTTATATAGTTGTTTTATATAATTTTTGTTTTAGTTAATGCAATAGTTGACTCCTACCTGAAGCTTTTAGAATGAAGAACTTTGACCTTTCAAAGTAACGAATATTTAGTCTATTTCTTTGCTCCATGCCTGTGCTTTATATCTATAATGTATCTTTGTTTCTATTGTATTTTCATAACAAAACTGTTAACATAAACTCATCGCAAAATGTCGACATGACAAATATTTTCCAACTCTAAAAGTGAGTTCTGGTAGGAGGTATCCGGTAAAATGCTCACTGCTGAAGAATAAATCAGTGCACAAAAATTATGTTCACTAAAGTCTAACCACGACTTCCCTTTAATGGCTGATCTTATTTTCAAAGGTTTTAGTCCAATTCGACTTAACTCTCTCTCCTTATTCTCTATATCATTTTTTGATAAAAAGCTATTAGATGAATGTGTGATTATATATAATATGTGTTATGTAAAGGTTGCTCGAATCATTTAAAGATCATAGATGAAAATAAAGGCGGTGCTGATTTCTTGATGGTTTGTAGAGGATTTGGCAAATCAATAGTTTTGAAACAATAGTCGATTGTGAAAAATCTATCTAGTCATCGCTATGATTTTGGAGTCATTCAATCAGGTATGCATGTGTTTGAACTTAGGTTTCTTATACCATTACATTTAACTTATGTAGTTTTTGGGATTTAATTTTCCAAAGGATTGTGAAAAAATTAAGCTCATTATTATATACTATTTGATTCTTAGGTGAAATGCATAGTATGTGGGGTTCATATAATTCACTATTCTATATTGCATATGGGAAATCCGTTACTATATCTTCTACTAGTTTAGTTAGAGCTAAGAATTTTTTGAAAGAGACTATTAATTAACCAACTGCTAAGGGAAGATCTTTGTTTGTTTCAAGTGATGCCTTTGAATGTGTAAAGAACCTTCTTAGGGATCTAGACATAGGAAATTTTGTTACCTTATCTATTGAGTCTCATGCCACAGTATCTTGGAGTATTTCTTGAATTGTTTAGGAAAATAATTATATCATTTTCTCTTTGATGGAACAGGCATGGAATTCATTATTTTATGTTTAGCCTAGATAAATGCCCGATTATATTATTTAACACAACCATTTTACTTGGTATAGTAATTAATTACTACTATTAAGTTTATAGCATAGAACTTTGAGAAGAATGACAATGAAAGCTTCGCCAACCTACTATACAAGTAGTACCACACTCTCGCAAGACACGTACCCTACATCCTCAGTGATATCCGAGAGCTTTCCTTGCGAGGATGGCATGTTAGAACAGTTAGTCAGTAAAATCCCATTAGAATTTTTTTTTCAATAATGCAAGCATATGCAAAAATCAATAATTAAATTAGGCCCATTCTTTTCTTTTGTAACATCAAAATCACATTTATTATTATTATACTCAAGATCAATCTCATTTATAAACCTTTCCACTTTGAAAAGTTATTACATACAGAAATATTCAAATACACATTGTACAATAATGGCAAAAAACTCAATTCGATACAAAAATAAGAAAAATACAAATGTAGACGTGAACTGATCCCAACCTGTATCTCTTACTTGAATGTAGTGGGTATACTCCTGTTTGCCTAATGGGGTAACTCTTCTGAGCCTGAAAAAATACTGCAAATTTTGGGTGAGTTTTTGGAAACTCAGTGAGTGACCATCCTCGATGGCTCACTCAATCACATAACACATACAGTTCATCAATTCATCCTATTGAGTTACATACAAATAATATCACATTCAGAAATCAGTCAAACTATTTAATCATACATATAAGATGCATATGCAGTGCTCATGAGACTCACTTTCAATTTGTTATTGCTGTGATTGAGTGCCTATAACTGTCCTGTATCTATTGTGTATACTGGGCTCATTGATAACTATCCTGTATCCATTGGGGATACTAGGCTCATTATACATAGTGAGCTTGTAGCACCTAACCCTCGCAAGACATGTGTCCGACATCCTAAGTGATGTCCGAGTGCAAATCCCGCAAAGGCTGCATGCTAGAACAGTCAAAACTCATTAAAACTCAGTACAATTTTTTTCATACATACTCGCAGAAATCAATATTCAAATTCGGGCCCATACTTTTATTTCATAAAACTCGAAATCACAAATGTCATTACGCTTTGATCAATCTCTTTTACAAACCTTTCCACTTTGGAAAGTTATTACAAAACAGAAATAATCATATACATAACAAAATTTTCAAGAGACTCCATTTGATACAAAAATAAGAAAATCTAAATGCATATGTAATCTAATCTCGACCTCTATCTCTTACTCGAATGCAGTAAGTATACTCCTATTTGTCTAATGGGGTACTCTTCAGAGCCTAAAAAAATTGCAAATTTTGGATGAGTTTTACGAACTTAGTGAGTGACCATCCTCGATGACTCACACATTTGCATAATACATATCACATTGAGAAATCATTCAAATGATTTAAATCATACATGCCATACGCATATGCAGTGCTCATGAGACTCGCTTTTACTTATTACTTTGTTGCAGCCGAGTGCCTTTTTCACTAGCCCATATCCCTTAGTGGATATTGAGCTAGCCCATATCCCTTGTGGATATCGAGCTGAATCAGATAATGTCCTATATCCCTTAGTGGATACTGGGTGCATTCACAACTGAGCCTGAGGCTCTTATCACATATCGAGCTTTAAGCTCTTTTTCACTAGCAACTTCAGTCACAACTGCCTTTATCTTTCATGCATTCATGTAATGAAATTTATCAATCACATATTTTCAGTCAGTCACATGATCTCATTTACACATTCTCATATACATACTCACCAGACCTTAGTCTGGCATTCGGAGATCACATTTAGAAGCACTTATTTCATCATGTT
This sequence comes from Erythroxylum guanchezii, assembly GCA_025629825.1. Taxonomy (NCBI): domain Eukaryota; kingdom Viridiplantae; phylum Streptophyta; class Magnoliopsida; order Malpighiales; family Erythroxylaceae; genus Erythroxylum; species Erythroxylum guanchezii. Next base: position 13,326 of record JAOTAX010113689.1, on the reverse strand, counting down.
CACATACAAGTAGCACTTCAATATCGCTTTCATGCATCACAAGTCTCGGACCTTCTATGTCCAGAATTCAACAATCAAATCACATTCGTAATGATTCAATACATAATATAAACAAACAAGCAATAAAGTAAGATCATTTAGGTCTACTCACAGTACGCTCTAGATTAGCATTAGGTTCCATGACCTGGAAACGTCTAAATGCGGATGTTTATCCTGCACATCATAATTATGCAATGTACATATTGCACACACATTACAACTTTGCACAATTATAAGAACTCATTTATGCATAAATATGTATATGGATGATTGAACCCAAGTTTCCTATATTATATGGTGACAATTTTATGGTTTTTGTTATACTTTTTGCCTTTAATTGTCGGATATTATGCTTAATTTAGCTCATGAGTGCTTGTTTTGAATTAACGTAGTTTGAAGGTAAAATTGTCACAAATAATTAGTAATTGAACTAAATTTTTTTTAGAACAATTGATAATGCAAACTACTATTTTTCATTGTAGGACATTCAAGAAGTAGATCCAAAGAGTGAAGACCAAGAACACAAGTCAATGAGGCAATAGGCAAAGTTCGCAGCGGTGAGGATGATGTTTCGCCGCGGAGAAATCAAAAATCTTTCATCGACAGATTATTGAAGAAATCTTTCAGGAAAAGTTCACTACAACGAGCTCACCCTTTCGCCATGGTGACACATTCGAATTGGCACCAGACCCGAACCATTTTCAAAAAATTAACCAACTGTGTAAACCTAATCTGGCAACCTGTTTTGAAAAGAAACCTATTTTGGGATAAGTCTGAGAGAGAGTCGACATATATAAACATTGGTATTCCATTATCATCCATCATCTTGCATCCACGTTTCTCTTATCTCTCATCTCTCTCATTTTCCCTGCATTTTCACCACCGACTTCCATCATGGGTAGCTTGGATTCTCTCCTAGTTGTGAAGCTTCCGAGAGCTATGCGTGGCTAGGATTTTTCCTTCCTCTTGAAGATGTAACAATGGCTGGAGTTCCATGAGCTTAAGAGGGGAGAAGTTAATCTATGTTCAGTTATGAGTTTATAAATTCCTAGGTTTAGGATTTATGATTTGTAGTTGAACATACTTGATTATAGTTTAATCAAATGTTGGATATTCATTGTGTTATTGGATTGGTTGATGTAGAACTTTAAGTTTAAATATATAAAGTCTCATATATGTCTGCTTGTGATCTTGTTGATTCTCTCTTATCTTGCATGGTTGTGTTTGATATTGAGTTGATGCTAGATTTCATGTGACCGATTGCATTGACAAATCCTACCACACATACTACGAGCACTTAACGGGATCTTAAGAAATGGAGTCCCATTGATCAAGAACCTGGACTTAAAGAGTCCTTTAAGGTTTTCATTTTTAAGCTTAGTGATTTCTACTACATAAAAATCAATTTCGAACTATGATGGCCAAAGCTCATTTTCAAGAGGATTCTATCACTTGTTTACTGACTTTTTTAATCCTTTCGTTTTCTATTCCCAAAAATCCAAAAATACATTTTACATACTTTTTTTACAATTCATTTTAGTTCAATTAATGTTTTTCAAAGATCAAAACCATTTTTTCCCAATTAGTTTGTATAGCATGACATATACGTTAACTTAGGTCCATTCGTTTAGGTTCCAATTAAGTGAAACGACTCGAGGTTACACCCTATATTGCAATCCTTGGATAATATTTTTGATTTGACCTCCAAAGGTAAGAACCAAGGTCCGAATCAATGGACCATGTACAATGCATGCTCAATGACATTCCCGAGTATTTTTCCATTATTCAGGTCATAAAGTCATTCCAATATCAAAACTCACTTAAGTACATTTATACTTAAGGTTTATAACTCAATACAACCACTTGAATCTAGTTTTATCACTCAATTGCTCACTTCAGATTTTTCCAAAAGCATCATTTCGAGTCAACTTTACGTGTTCTTTCTGACCCCAATAATGAAGTCATTTGGCAACACTTTCTTCTAGAAACATGTTCCCCTATGTCTTAAGTTTCTAATGACACTAAAATCATACGAATTGGTCCAGTATTTTGAAAGATATTATCCAAATAATTTTGACTGTTCTTAACTATAATAGTATTTTGTACTTGACTTCAATCCAGAAAATTGAAATCCTTAGAGATAGATGTAAAATTCGATCTCTTCACATAATTTGTATCCCTATCTATCTAGTTTACTCATCTCATTTAGAAATTTAAAAATGAAGATATAACCAAAATATCAAAGCATGTTCAGTGAAATCATACCAGTTCCTACTATTCCAACAGATTCCCTCACTTTCATTCAATCAATCTTTTTCAAATCAATTCAGAATGCTACCAATTTTTATGGAGAGATATAATAATGTGTTAGAAACCTATTGGTTCAAGAATCAAGTCATTTGGAGGTCTAGAGAAGAAGTTATGGTCGAAAGAAGTAATGCTGTTCATTTTACAAAAGGCTTTGGTGTGACAGATAAGGGCAAAAATGTTAGACTATTTGTAAACACACTTAATCAAACCCATCCCATGTTTTACACTTGATCTCTCTCAATTGATTTCGGATTGCTATGATTTTTGGTGGGTAGGTAGAGCAATGTGTTACGAGTCCACTGGTTCAAGTCTCATGTCATTCGGAGGTCGGACGAAGGAGATATAGCCAAAATACTAAAGGATGTTCATCAGCCTCCAACCTTCAAAATCGCGATCGTCTTAAGCACGATTGCGACTTTCCCAATCTCACACCCTATCTTCAAATCTCCATAACTTTCAATCCAGAACTCCAAAAATTTCAAACTTTATATCAATAAAAAACTAAAAGAAAGATCTACAACTTTCATGAAGACAATTTTGTCAAAATCTTCCTCGATCAATACAGTTTAATCATGGAAGTTTCATGACACATTTTTACCCCTTTTTCACTTTTTTTTCTTTTATTCTAAACCGAATTCTCTAACTTACCTTTTTCATTAAACCCGACACTTCAATTTCATTTTCTACATTCTCTTAAATTTCTTCCTCTATCAATCATTTAAACAATCTTTCTCATCTTAGACCATCATCTTACAACTATTTTCCAACTCTAAATTCATTCTTTTGGTCATCTCTGAAAGCACTCACATATTCAAGTATATGCATACATTCTCTATGAAGAGAAACAGAGCCTTCATTTATGTTTTCTTCAAAATGTTTCTACACCTAGTTATACATATTTTCCACTAAACTCATTCAGTTCCATCAACTCTTCCATTTCATCTAAACTCATCTCTATATCACAAATTTACTTTCACATTAACCCTACACTTATTTTTGGTTCATGTCTCCAGTCAGCAAAAATATTCACGTATGTATACATATATACACAGTGAAAAAGGAAAACAGAGCATATATGTCTCTACCACTTGCATAATTTCTGCACTCTTCTTATACATATTTTTCTTGATATTTCTACTCAATAATCAACTCTACACTATCTGATAACAGAATAATCATCATATACAAAAATCACATATAAAAAATTTTCATATCTTAAACCCTCGGTGTTCATGGAAAACACCCATTTTTCTTCATGATCATGCAATGACAAATAAATAACCCTTTTGGTTTCATAGACCAACAACTCTAAAGGATTTACACAATACTTGTTAAAACTCCAAAATCTTCGAATATTAAGAAGCCCTAATTTTCATGCAACCACCTACTTTATCTTACAGACAGTTTGGGTCAGGTTTTCTTGAGGCAAAAGAAATAGATAACAAAGTGGGAGTGGTAGAAGATAAGGGAAAGCAAAGTTTAATTTTGGTGGATATTTGATGAAATACTCTATGTATTAGAAAGAAACTTGAAGAAGATAGCTGCGAAGAAGGTAACTAGGACAAGGATACTCTACTTGGTCTTTCAAACTTAATCTTATAGTATAAGACTAAAACCATCGTAAAGGAACTTAAAGTAAGTGACACTTGTCACTTATCTAGCTTGTAAGGCATTAACTATTTTCTCAATTAACTAATTTAATCTTCTTCCCATGTTTCTCCAATTTGTCTCTAGATTTTCAAAAATCATTATCTTTAAAGTTTTGAAGTCGACTCCCAAATTTCTTCATCATCATTTATTTTTATTTTTATTTTCATTCACCAATTTACTTGCCAATTGGCATTTTTCCTAGTCCAATAATATTCAACAATTTCTAAAATTCTCCAAAATTTCTAAATCAATACACATATTCTCCACATTGATTTTCAATTCAATTAGTTCACAATCCTCACATAATCACATTTATAATCAATTATACCCGGAATATGTCAGTGGATGCATGTACAATTATTTTCATGTGCAAAAATTAAAAATTCGTGTGTGTGTATGCTAACTTTATACATGAGCATGAAATGCATTTTTTAATCTTTCATTGCTATTTTTCTCAATTATCGAAATCTAGGGCTCTAACCCTTAGTATGGGAATGGGATGTTACATTTCTCCCCTCCTTAACAAATTTCGTCCTCGAAATTCTTTTCTGATTGATCATAAAAGGCAGGGTATTGTCTCCTCATATACTCCTCCGTTTCCCATTAAACTTTATCAGTCAAAATTTTCTTCCAAATGGCCACAGTCAATAGACTCACAGGTCCTTCAATCGTTTATTTAGTCATTCACTTTCTTAACCGATTCCTCATTATAATTCAGGTTACTTAAAAAAATTTATTTCACAAGACGACAATACATCTTTGTCAGATGATATCATTATCTCTTAGCATATTCACATATCACATATTATTAATCGAGGCATCTTTATTGACAATACAACTCATCAATAACTTTATGTGGACCAATACAATTCGAGCTTAGTTTATCCTTTTTCCTAATCTGAGCACACCTTATACTCAATCTAAGTACACCTTGGCAAGGTGCTACTCTTAGAGATGTTTCATCTTTCATTTGATATTTCAGATCTCCTTAGTGTTACTACACATAACTCTTATATCCATCTCACTATAATCCATATCCTCGATGTTGATCCATCACATTCCTTCATCTTTCTTGGGCCAATTAAATTCTTATTACAGATTCATTTTACTCATCAATAGTATCTCTAATTGATTCTGGCCTTCAACCATTTTTATGCCCTCTTTATTTCAAGGTAAGGGCAAACGACCCTTTTTGTCGTATAACGCCTCATACCGTATTCTAAGGACATTACTGTGATAATGATTGATATGTTTAAAGTCAATTTGAACTATGCATTGATCTCATATTCCTATGAACTCCAAAATATAAGTTTTATGCATATCTCCAATAGTTAGGACTGTTGGCAATTCAAACATTCAGTCACTTGTTTCTACATCCTTAGTAGTTTAAGTACTATTTTGGCATATTCCTACTAGGATGTCTAGCTTATGTTGTTACTTGTGCTTTCTCTAACAATATCTTTGCTCAATCGTCTTTATTGTGTACACATACTTTTTATTTCAATCGCAGGGTATCACTCTTCCTATTCAAACTCAAAAATTCATATTTATTTTCAATTCCTCCATAAGATTCACAATTCTGGATCCTCAATTTGGGCTTTGCTAAACTTTCTATATAAACTAATTTTTAAATTCAAATGTATCTAATAATACTTCATTTTGCCCAAATTTAACTCGACATTTTTCTCCCTATATTACGCTAGGTTTGGTGGCCTCTATATCTGAATTTGTGCTATTTTGTTATTGATTTTTTTGCTCAAGTATCAGATACAAACTAGCTTTACTAGGATAGTACTACTTTATCCATCATAATCTTCAAGTAACTCTATCCATTATCTCAGTCTCGTATTTAAAACTTTCAACTCAGTAATTATCTCAAAATTAAATGGTCTGTATATTTATATGTAGATCCGAAATCTTTCACTGTACATATAATGTCTCCAAGCTCTCAAGCAATCATTATTGTAGCAAGTTTTACATTATATATCAAATAATCAACTCATGGGGCTTAATTGTCTCTATGTACACAAACTCACTTTATTTTGCTATATTAGATCGCATCCTAATCTCTGGTGTGAAACATCATTGTATACTACATAATCTCCAATTCCCAATGATATTATTATCATTGGTGTTATAATTCCTCAAAATTCTGTTTACATTCAATAGTCTATATGATTTACACATTTGTCCTCAGACATTTTTGTCAAAAGCTAAGATCATTAAAAACCCCTCAACAACTTCTGGAAGTGTCCAATATATATATCTAGTTCTAAAGATCTTAAGATCTCTTATAATTTCCTTGGAGTTTCTCACTTCATTATCACCTCAGCTTTCTTTGGATCTCTTTAATCTTCAATGCCATATTACTGTCGGGGCATTTGTTGACCCAAACAAATATTTCCCAAACTCCATATGCCCTTGATTAGTTCTCATAATTCCTTAAGTCACTAGTTCCTTAATAAGGTAATATTATCTCCTGTTATTTTCAATTTCCCAATTGACTTATCTTTCTTGAATGATTTTCTCCATTCTTTAGATTTCCTCATATTTTACATTGACTTATTCTAATGTCTGCTTATTCATACCAGTTTCTCCACACATTTCAATTCATTTGCAAACTTAACTTCTTGTGTTGGTAACACATTCATCAAATATAATTGTATCTCCCATACATATTTACATAGAATATGACGTAGACCTATGTTCTCCTCACATTAGCAATAGTGTTACCTCAAATTCCAAAAATCCACTCACGTAGTTGGATGCTTTACATCAAACAAAACACATACACTCTCAGTAGTATTTTCTACCTCTTATCTAGAGTCTTCGCTAGGGATATGACTCTAATATTCATTTTTGACTCATTACTTATTCATCTCTGATTTGTTCCTTTATTAATCATTCTTAAATTGAATCATCTGGGTTACTTAACCTATCTCAGTGAAATTCTCCTTTGAAAGAAGATTTCTTGCTACTATCCTTGATACTGCTCATGAAATCCTTATTAATCAACTATTTTCCGTGATTACTTATCAGTCATTCTTATTACCTCAAGAAGATCAATTTATGTCATAACTTATATGATCAGAACATCCTTTATAATAAGGCTTAGTGAGGTATTAAGCGATTTCATTGACTCTGATACCTTGCTATATATCATCAAAATCATTACATCTTATCTAGAGATGTATTTATGAGAATTCACCAATTAATAACATTCACTAATAATACCTAGATTCCCATTGATTCTAGACAACATTTCTAGTTTTGTGCTTGCCACGATCGGGGTAGACCTTTTTACGGTAGTGACAGAACCAATTAATCTCAGCTATGATCATGGGAACTATACCACGTTCGTGTCCTGTTTCTATTTCCTTGAATTCATTATATATGATAACGTCATTAACAATCTCAATTCTTTCCCATTTGATCACTATAAACACTTTCGCATCTTACTCTAATTCATTTTAGACATTAAACTATAGGAATTATGACTAGCAATTATTCAATAAGTCATAGATTACTTCCTATACCATCTCCACATATGTAATACATATACGCTTAATATTCTCGCTTGTCATGGTGATCCCATTATTAGATATGTATTCATAATAACAAATAAACTTAACCTTGAACTTTTATATCATTATCATCATCTCTCCTTCAAATTACCATATATCATCGTACATACATATGTTTGCAATTAATTTAGAATCATAGATACATAAACATCCTAAAATTTTGATCTAAATTTGATAGACATATTCTTAGGCTAAATCATAACTCTTATCACATTTATCTGACATTCATTTCAAGTCTAAGTTTAACGTCTTCAGGTCATAGAAAATTTTGTTTTCATCCAACTTTGTTTATACACTTTAAATCTTGTCATTTATACCTTATCTTTATTTTCCTCTATCAATCCACAACAATATATTCACATTTATCCCGCATTTAAGGATATATTACCCCAGTATAATATTGATGTTGTATTCTCGGATACATCCACCAATACTAATGCATTGAATCTATATCTGTCATTTCTAACCATATATATTATTCCTCATTTCTACATATCCACAAACTTCCGTCCTCACACATTTTGATAGATCATCATTTTTCTCACTATTTATATCAATTTAAACACTTATCAAATGCTCATGCGTGTGACTTAAACATATGCGACTCAGACTAGGGATCAGTTGTCACTGCATGCTAATACATGTCTAAAGTGCATGTATCTTAACACATATTTCAGAAAATGCCCATGTAAGATAGTAAATCTGGGCTCTGATACGAAATTGTAGCACCCCGCCCTCGTAAGACACGTGCCCGACATCCTAAGTGATGTCTGAGTGCAAATCCCGCAAGGGCGACATGCTAGAACAGTCAAAACTTATTAAAAATCAGTATATATTTTTTTCATACACATATGCGGAAATCAATAATCAAATTCGGGCCTATACTTTTATTCCATAAAACTCAAAATCATAAATGTCATTACACTTTGATCAATCTCTTTTACAAACCTTTCCACTTTGGAAAGTTATTAACAAACAGAAATAATCATATACATATGATACCAAAATTTTCGGAAGACTCCATTTGATACAAAAATAAGAAAACATAAATGCAGATGCAATCTTATCCCGACCTCTATCTCTTACTCGAATGCAGTAGGTATACTCCCGTTTATCTAACGGGGTACTCTTCAGAGCCTGAAAAATAATTGCAAAATTTGGTTGGGTTTTGCGAACTTAGTGAATGACCATCCTCGATGACTCACTCAATCATATAACACATATCACATTCAGAAATCATTCAAGCGATTTAAATCATACATCCCATACGTATATGCAGTGTTCATGAGACTCGCTTTTACTTATTACTTTGTTGTGACCAAGTGCCTTTTTCACTAGCCCATATCCTTTAGTGGATACCGGGCTGACCCATATCCCTTATGGATATCGAGCTGAATCAGACAATGTCCCATATCCCTTAGTGGATAGCGAGTACATTCACAACTAAACCTGAGGCTTTTATCACATAACGAGCTTTATGCTCTTTTTCACTGGCGACTCTAGTCATAACTGCCTTTATCTTTTATGCATTTATGTAATGAAATGCATCAATCACATATTTTCAGTCAGTCACGTGGTCTCATTTACACATTCTCATTGAACCTTAGTCCAGCATTCAGAGATCACATTTAGAAGCACTTATTTCATCATGTTCATATACAAGTATCACTTCAATATCAATTTCATGCATGACAAGTCTCGGTCCTTCAATGTCCAAAATTCAATAATCAAATCACATTCATAATCATTCAATACATAATGTAAACAAACAAGCAATAAAGTAAGACCATCTAGATCTACTCACAGTACGCTCCAAATTAGCATTATGTTCCATGATCTGGAAACGTCTGAATGCGGATGTTTATCCTTCACATTATAATTATGCAATATACACATTGCACACATGTTACAACTTTGTACAATTATAAGAACTCATTTATGAACGAATAGGTATATGGACCATGTACATTGCATGCTGAATGACATTCCTAGGTATTTTTCTATTATTCAGGTCATAAAGTCATTGCAATATCAAAATTCACGTAAGTACATTTATACTTAAGGTTTATAACTCAATACAACCACTTGAATCTAGTTTCATCACTCAATTGCTCACTTCAGGTTTTTCCAAAAACATCATTTCGGGTCAACTTTACATGTTCTTTCCAACCCAATAATGAAATCATTTGGCAACACTTTCTTCTAGAAATATTTTCGCCTATGTCTTAAGTTTCTAATGACACTAAAATCATACAAATTCGTCCAGTATTTGGAATGATATTCCCCACTTAATTTAGACTGTTCTTAACTGTAACAATATTCTGTGCTTGACTTCAATCCAAAAAATTGAAATCCTTAGAGATAGAATTAAATTCGATCCCTGCATATAATTTGTAGGCCTATCTATCTAATTTACTCAAAATCAAAAATTATCTCATTTAGAAATCTATAGATCAAGATATAAACGAAATATCCAAGCATGTTCAGTGAAATCATACCAGTTCATACTATTCCAACATATTCCCTCACTTTCATTCATTCAATCTTTTTGAAATCAATTCAAAATGCTACTAATTTTTATGGAGAAATATAATAATGTGTTAGGAACCTATTGCTTCAAGAATCAAGTAATTTGGAGGTCTAGAGAAAAAGTTATGGTCAAAAGAAGCAAGACTGTTCAGTTTGCAAAAGGCTTTCGGATGTGACAAATAAGGACAAAAATGTTAGACTATTAGTAAACACACTCGGTCAGACCCTTCCCACATTTTACAATCGATATCTCTCAAATGATTTTAGATTGCTATGCTTTTAGGTGGAGAGGTAAAGCAATTTGTTACGAGTCCACTAGTTCAAGTCTCATGTCATTTGGAGGTTGGACGAAGGAGATATAGCCAAAATACTGAAGGATGTTCGTTATCCTCCAATGTTTAAAGTCATGATAGTCTAAACAGTAGCGGAGTCGCGATCGTCTGAACAATAGTGGGGTCATGATCATCTAAACAATAACGGGGTCGCAATCGTCTAAACAATAGCGGGGTCCTGATCGTCTGAAAGATAGCGGGGTTGCAATCGTCTTAAGCACGATCTCAACTTTCCTACTCACACAACCTATCTTCAAACCCCCATAACTTTCAATCTAGAACTCCAAAAATTTCAAACTTTATATCAATAAAAATCTAAAAAAAAGATCTACAACTTTCATGAAGACAATTTTGTCAAAATATTCCTAGGTCAATCTAGTTTAGTCATGGAAGTTTCAAACACATTTTTACCCCTTTTTCACTTTTGTTTCTTTTATTCTAAACCAACTTCTCTAACTTCTCTTCTTTCACTAAACCTGACACTTCAATTTCATTTTCTATATTCTCTTAAATATCTTCCTCTATCTATCATTTAAACAATCTTTCTCAACTCAGACCATCATCTTACAACTATTTTTCAACTCTAAACTCATTCTTTTGGTCATCTTTGAAAACACTCACATATTCACGTATATGCATACATTCTCAGTGAAGAGAAACAGAGCCTTCATTTCTGTTTTCTTCAAAATGTTTCTGCACTTAGTGATACATATTTTCCACTACACTCATTCAGTTCCATCAACTCTTCCATTTCATCTTAACTCACCTCTATATCACAAATATATCTTTCAGATTAACCCTACACTTATTTTCAATTCATGTCTCCAACAAGCAAAAATATTCGCATATGTATACATATATACATAGTGAAAAAGGAAAATAGAGCATATATGTCTCTACCACTTACATAATTTCTGCACTGTTCTCATGCGTATTTTCCTTGATATTTCTGCACATCAATCAACTCTACACTATCTGACAACAGAATAATCATCATATACAAAAATCACACATAAAATTTTTTCATATCTTAAACCCTCGGTGTTCATGAAAAACACCCATTTTTCTTCATGATCATGCAATGACAAATAAATCACCCTTTTGGCTTCATACAACTCTAATGGATTTACACAATACTTATTAAAACTCCAAAATCTTCGAATATCAAGAAGCCCTAATTTTCATGCAACCACCTACTTCATCTTACAGATGGTTTGGGTCAGGGTTTCTTGAAGCAAAAGAAATAGATAACAAAGTGGAAGTGGTAGAAGATAAGGTAAAGCAAAGTTTAATTTTGGTGGATATTTGATGAAAAACTCTATGTATTAGAAAGAAACTTGAAGAAGATAGCTATGAAGAAGGTAACTAGGACAAAGATATTGTACTTGGCCTTTCAAACTTAATCTTATAGTATAAGGCTAACACCATCGTAAAGTAACTTAAAGTAAGTTACACTTGTCACTTATCTAGCTTCTAAAGCATTAACTATTGATCGGCTTGTTTGATTTTTAGGTTAATCCCTTGGAATCCGAATCAAAAATTTAATTCCAAGGATTGCAATATAGAATGCAACCTCGGGTCGTCTCACTTAATCAGAACCTAGCGCAAATGATCTAAGCTAGCCTAATTGTCAAAAATGCAAACTAAGTTGATAAAAAGGAGGGGGGGATTAGATCATTGGTAAAAACTTAACTAAATTGACTAGTTGAAAGAAAAGTATATAAAAATCTTCTTTTGGATTTCTGGGAAGTAAAATTAAAACTCAAACAATGATTAAATTGATAAGATCCTCTTGAAAACGAACTTTGGCTATCATGGTTCAAAATAAATCTTATTAGGAGAAAAAATCACTAAGTTTCCAAATGATGAACCTTAAAGAACTCTTTTTCTAAGGTTTTAATCAATGAACTCCATTTATCAAAACCTTGTTAAATGCATCTTAGTGTGTGTTAATGGATGAGCTAATGCAAGTGGTCAATATGGATCAAGCTTAATCTCAATATCAAACACAACTAGGTAGATAAAAGAGAGCTAACACAATCACCACAAAGACATATATGAAACTTCATATATTAAGCATCCAAGTTCTACATAAACAAATCCATAACACATTACATTGTTCAACACTTGATTAAACTCTAATTAAGAAAATCTAACTACAAAGCAATAAATCCTAACTCAGGAATTCATAACAATGTAGTTAGATGTGACAATGTAAAACAACTCCCCTTTGAAGCCCATCGAACTCAAGCCATCGCTACATCTTCAAGAGGAATCGGTGTTCTAGCCAAGCATAACGTCGGGAACCCTCACAACTATAAAGACACCGAGAATATCCATGGCGGCGACAACAAGTGATAATGGCGAGGATGAAAAATTGGATGGATATACGGACGAAGGTCGATAGTGAGAGATGGATGATATGTGTGTGTGTCGGCCAAGACGTACGAATCTCAATGCTAACTGTTGATCCCACCTATAACCTAATTTGGTAGGTTTTTAAGTGATGGATGTGGGTCGGGTCGAACAGTGAGAGAATTTTCCAAAGTTGATCTGGCCACGGTGTACACTTACTAGATCCTTCGCCGTGGCGAAATAATTATTTTATACTGCGGCGAGCTTTTCTTTCATGTTTCGCCGCGGCGACAGGTCTGGTTTGCCACGGCGAGCATCCTGTAGCTCACGTCCTCATGTTGACTCCATTTCAGCCCATTGACTTCCTTTTCCTTGGGACTCCTACAATCAAAAATAGCAATTTGCAGTATCAATTATCCTTAGAAAAAATTAATACTGCAATTAATGTCAAATTTGTAACAATTTTTACTATCAAATTGCATAAAATACAAGCACACACTCAAGGACTAATTTAAACACAAAATCAA
>JAOTAX010110635.1:0-26748 GCA_025629825.1 Erythroxylum guanchezii | reverse complement strand
TCTGATCGGGACAAAATTTTAGTTTGTTGTTCCTGAGTCTTGCATCTTGACATCCAACGGTTAGAATCTGATTTGGAACTCTTTAACTTAGTATTTTCTGTCTAGCCCTCCTTATATACGAGTTTGTATTATGTCATATATTAGTGATATTTATTAGGTTTTTGGTGCCAAAGTGAAAAGTGCCTAGAAGAGTGAAAATGTTTATATCAAAATTTGATCTAGTCTCGATCGATGACCAAATGATTTCTGATCGTGACGAAATTTTAGTGTGTTGTTCCTGAGTCTTGCATCTTGAAATCTAACGGTTAGAATCTGATTTGGAGCACTCTAACTTAGTATTTTCTGTCTAGTCCTCCTCGTATACGAGTTCGTATCATGTCATATATTAGTGACTATTATTAAATTTTTTTCTGCCAAAGATAAAGGTACCAAGAAGAGAGAAAATGTTCGTATCAAAATTTTCTCAAGCCTCGATCGATTACCAAACGACCTCTAATCGAGATCAAAATATTAGTATGTCGTTCTTGAGTCTAGTCTCTTGACATCCAACGGGTAAAATCTGACTTGGAGCTCTCTAACATAGCACTTTCTATCTAGCCCTCCTTGTATACGAGTTTGTATTAGGTCATATATTTATGATGATTATTAGATTTTTTTTTGCGAAACAGAAAATTGCCTAGAAGAGACCAAACGATTTTTAGATTTTTTTTGCGAAAGAGATTTTTTTTTGTATTAGGTCATATATTTGTGATGATTATTAGATTTTTTTTTGCGAAAGAGAAAATCTGATTTGGAGCTCTCTAACTTAGTATTTTCTGTATTAGGCTATAGTCTCGATCGATGACCAAACGATCTCTGACCGGGACAAAATTTTAGTATGTTTTCCTTAGTCTTGCATCTTTGCCTTCAACGATTAGAATCTGATTTGGAGCTCTCTAACTTAGTATTTTCTTTCTAGCACTATTTGCATACGAGTTTGTATTATGTCATATATTGGTGATGATTATTGAATTTTTTTGTGCCAAAGAGAAAGGAGCCCAAAAGAGAGAAAACGTTCATATCAAAATTTACTCAAGCCTCAACCGATTAACGAACGACCTCTGATGGAGGTGAAATATTAGTATGTTGTGCTTGAGTCTTACCTATTGACATCCGAAGGTTAGAATCTGATTTACATCTCTCTAACTTAGTATTTTCAGTCTAGCCCTTCTTGTATACGAGTCTGCATTATGTCATATATTGGTGATGATCATTAGATTTTATTGTGCCAAGGAGAAAGGAGCCTAGAAGAGAGAAAACGCTCATATCAAAATTTGCTCAAGGTTCGATCGATTACCAAATGACCTCTGATTGATATCAAAATATTAGTATATTGTTCTTAAGTCCTGCCTTTTGACATCCAACGGGTAGAATCTGATTTCGAGCTCTCTAACATAGCATTTTCTATCTAGGCCTCTTTGTTTACGAGTTTGTATTATATCATATATTGTTGATGATTATTAGATTTTTTTTGTGCCAAAGAGAAAAGTGCTTAGAAGAGAGAAAATGTTCATATCAAATTTTTCTCTAGTCTTGATCGATGACAAAAAGATCTCTGATCGGGACAAAATTTTAGTATGTTGTTCCTGAATCTTGCATCTTGAAATCCAACGGTTAAAATCTGATTTGGAGCTTTCTAACTTAGTATTTTCTATTTAGCGCTCCTTGTATAAGAGTTTTTATTATGTCATATATTAGTGGTGATTGTTAGATTTTTTGTGCCAAAGAGAAAAGTGCCTAGAAGAGAGAAAACTTTCATATCAAAAATTGCTCTAATCTCGATCGATTACCAAACGATTTCTAATCAAACGAAATTTTAGTATGTTGTTCCTGAGTCTTGTATCTTGACATCCAACAGTTAGAATCTTGTTATGATTATTAAATTATTTTGTGCCAACGAGAAAATTGCCCAAAAGAGAGAAAAAGTTTATATCAAAATTTGCGCTAGTCTCGATCGATGACCAAACAATCTCTGACAGGGACGAAATTTTAGTATCTTATTCCTGAGTCTTGCATCTTGACATCCAACAGTTAGAATCTGACTTGGATCTCTCTAACTTAGTATTTATTGTCTAGGCCTCCTTCTATACGAGTTCATATTTTGTCATATATTGGTGATGATTATTAGATTTTTTTGTGTCAAAGCGAAAATTGCCTAGAGGAGAGAAAATGTTCATATCAAAATTTGCTTAACTCTCGATCAATAACCAAATGATCTCTGCTCAGGGCAAAATTTTAATATGTTGTTCCTGAGTCTTGCCTCTGGACATCCAGCGGTTTGAATCTGATTAAAAGCTCTCTAACTTAGTATTTTTTTGTATAGCCCTTCTTGTATACGAGTTTGTATTATGTCATATATTAGTGGCGATTATTATATTTTTTTGTGCCAAAGAGAAAAGTGCCCAGAAAAAAGAAAACGTTTATATCAAAATTTACTATA
This sequence comes from Erythroxylum guanchezii, assembly GCA_025629825.1. Lineage (NCBI taxonomy): Eukaryota > Viridiplantae > Streptophyta > Magnoliopsida > Malpighiales > Erythroxylaceae > Erythroxylum > Erythroxylum guanchezii. The sequence continues at coordinate 24,269 of JAOTAX010110635.1, read as the reverse complement.
GTCTCGATCAATGACCAAACGATCTCTGATCGGGACGAAATTTTAGTATCTTGTTCCTGAGTCATGCCTCTTGACATCCAACAGTTAGAATCTGATTTGGAGCTCTCTAACTTAGTATTTTTTGTCCAGCCTTCCTTATATACGAGTTTGTATTATGTCATATATTGGTGATGATTGTTAGATTTTTTTGTGCCAAAGAGAAAAGTTTCCAAAATAGAGAAAATGTTCATATCAAAATTTGCTCTAGTCTGGATCGATGACTAAACGATCTCTAATCGGGACAAAATTTTAGTATGTTGTTCCTGAGTCTTGAATCTTGACATCTAACGGTTAGGATCTGATTTGGATCTCTATAAGTTAGTATTTTCTGTCGAGCTCTCCTAGCATACGAGTTCATATTTTGTCATATATTAGTGATGATTATTAGATTTTTTTGTGTCAAAGAGAAAATTGCCTAGACGACAGAAAATGTTCATTTCAAAATTTGCTTAAGTCTCGATCGATGACCAAACGATCTCTGATTGGGACGAAATTTTAGTATGTTGTTCTTGAGTCTTGCATCTTGACATCCAACAGTTAGAATCAAATTTAGAGCTCTCTAACTTAATATTTTTTGTCTAGCTTTACTTGTATACGAGATTGTATTATGACATATATTGGTGATGATTATTAGATTTTTTTGTGCCAAAGAGAAAATTGCATTGAAGAGATAAAACGTTCATGTCAAAATTTACTCAAGTCTCGATCGATGACCAAACGATCTCTGCTCAGGACAAAATTTTAGTATGTTGTTCCCAAGTCTTGCATCTTGACATCCAACGGTTAGAATCTGATTTGGAGCTCTCTAACTTAGTATTTTTTTTGTCTAGCCCTCCTTGTATACGAGTTTGTATTATGTCATATATTGGTGGTGATTATTAGATTTTTTGTGCCAAAGAGAAAAGTGCCCGGAAAAGAGAAAATGTTCATATAAAAATTTGCTCTAGTCTCAATCTATGACCAAACGATCTCTGATCGAGACAAAATTTTAGTAAGTTATTCTTGAGTCTTACATCTTGACATCCAACAGTTAGAATTTGATTTGGAGTTCTCTAACTTTGTATTTTCTGTCTAGCCCTCCTTGTATATGAGTTCGCATTTTGTCATATAATGGTGACGATTATCAGATTTTTTTGTGCCAAAGAGAAAATTACCTAGAAGAGAGAAAACCTTCATATCAAAATTTGCTATAGTCTCGATTGATGACCAAACAATCTTGAATCGGGAAAAAATTTTAATAAGTTGTTCTTGAGTCTTGCATGTTGACATCCAAAGGTTAGAATATAATTTAGAGCTCTCTAACTTTGTATTTTTTATCTAGCCCTCCTTGTACACGAGTTTGTATTATGTCATCAATTGGTGGTGATTATTAGATTTTTTATGCCAAAGAGAAAAGTGCCCAGAAGAGAGAAAACGTTTATATCAAAATTTACTCTGGTTTTGATCGTTAACCAAACAATTTTTGGTCGAGACGAATTTGTAGTATGTTGTTCCTAAGTCTTGCATCTTGACATCCAACGGTTAGAATCTAATTTGGAGCTCTTTAACTTTGTATTTTCTGTCTAACGCTCCTTGTATATGATTTCATATTTTGTCATATATTGGTGATAATTATTAGATTTTTTTGTGCCAAAGCGAAAATTGCCAGAATGAGAGAAAACGTTTATATCAAAATTTTCTTTAGTCTCGATCGATCACCAAATGATCTCTGATTAGGATGAAATTTTAGTATCTTGTTCCGGAGCCTTGCCTCTTGACATCTAACAGTTAGAATTTGATTTGGAGCCCTCCCACTTAGTATTTTTTACTAGCCCTCCTTGTATACGAGTTCGTATTTTGTCATATATTGGTGATGATTAGTATTGTTCCAAAGAGAAAACGTTCATATCAAAATTTGGTCTAGTCTCGATCAATGACCAAGCGATCTCTGATCGGGATGAAATTTTAGTTTGTTGTTCCTGAGTCTTGCCTCTTGACATCCAACAATTAGAATCTGATTTGGAGCTCTCTAACTTAGTTTTCTTTGTCTAGCTCTCCTTGTATACGAGTTTGTATTATGTCATATATTGGTGATGATTATTAGATTTTTTTGCGCCAAAAAGGAAAGTGCCTAAATGAGAGAAAACCTTTATATCAAAATTTGCTCTAGCCTCGATCGATGATCAAACGATCTCTGATCGTGACGAAATTTTAGTATGATGTTCCTGAGTCTTGCATCTTGACATCCAACAGTTAGAATCTGATTTGTATCTCTCTAACTCAATATTTTCTGTCTAGCCCTCCTTGTATACGAGTTCGTATTTTGTCATATATTTGTGATGATTATTAGATTTTTTTGAGTCAAAGAGAAAATTACCTAGAGGAGAGAAAATGTTCATATCAAATTTTACTTAATTCTCGATCGATAATCAAGCAATCTCTGACCAAATGATTTATGGCCGTGACGAAATTTTAGTATGTTGGTCCATAGTCTTGCATCTTGACATTCAACGGTTAGAATTTGATTTGGAGCTCTCTAACTTAGAATTTTCTGTCTATCCCTCCTTCCAAACGAGTTTGTATTTTGTCATATATTGGTGATGATTAGTAGATTTTTTTGTGCCAAAGAGAAAAGTGTCCAGAAGAGAGAAAACGTTCATACCAAAATTTGGTCTAGTCTCGATCGATGGCCAAGCGATCTCTGATCGTGACGAAATTTTAGTATGTTGTTCCTGAGTCTTGCCTCTTGACATCCAACAGTTAGAATCTGATTTGGATCTCTCTAACTTAGTTTTTTTTGTCTTGCCCTCCTTGTATACGAGTTTGTATTAAGTCATATATTGGTGATGATTATTAGATTTTTTTGTGCCAAAGAGAAAAGTGCCTAGAAGAGAGAAAACTATCATATCAAAACTTGCTCTAGTCCCGATCGATGACCAAACAATCTCTGATCGGGACAAAATTTTAGTATGTTGTTCCTGAGTCTTGCATCTTGACATCCAACAGCTAGAATCTGATTTGGATCTCTCTAACTTAGTATTTTTTTGTCTAACCCTCCTTGTATACGAGTTTCTATTTTGTCATATATTGGTGATGATTATTATATTTTTTTAGGTTAAAGAGAAAATTGCTTAGAGGAGAGAAAATGTTCATATCAAAATTTGCTCAAGTCTCGACGATGACTAAACGATCTTTGATAGGGACAAAATTTTAGTATGTTGTTCCTGAGTCTTACCTCTTGACATTCAACGGTTAGAATCTGATTGGGAGTTCTCTATCTTAGTACTTTTTTGTCTAGCCCTCCTTGTATACGAGTTTGTATTATGTCATATATTGGTGGTGATTATTAGATTTTTTTGTGTCAAAGAGAAAAGTGCCTAGAAGAGAGAAAACGTTCATATCAAAATTTACTCTAGTCTCGATCAATGACCAAACGATTTCTGATTGGGACAAAATTTTATTATGTTGTTCCTTAGTCTTGCAGCTTGACATCTAACGGTTAGATCCTGATTTCGAGCTCTCTAACATAATATTTTCTGCGCAACCCTCCTTGTATATGAATTTGTATTATGTCTTATATTGGTAATTATTATTAGATTTTTTGTGCTAAAGACAAAAGTGCCCATAAGAGAGAAAATGTTCATATCAAAATTTGCTACAATCTCGATTAATGATCAAACAATCTCTGATCGGCTCAAAATTTTGGTAAGTTATTCTTGAGTCTTGCATCTTGACATCCAACGGTTAGAATCTAATTTCGAGCTCTCTAACTTTGTATTTTCTGTCTAGCCCTCTTTGTATACGAGTTTGTATTTTGTCATATATTGGTGATGATTATTAGATTTTTTTGTGCCAAAGAGAAAATTGCCCGTAAGAGAGAACACGTTTATATCAAAATTTTCTTTGATCTCGATCGATCACCAAACAATCTCTGATCGGGACGAAACTTTAGTATGTTATTCCTACATCTTGCATCTTGACATCCAACGGTTAGAATCTAATTTGGAGCTCTCTAACCTTGTATTTTGTGTCTAGCCCTCCTTGTATACGAGTTTGTGTTATGTCATATATTGGTGATGTTTATTAGAATTTTTTGTGCCAAAGTGAAAAGTGCCTAGAAGAGAGAAAACATTCACATCAAAATTTGCTCTAATCTTGATCGATGACCGAACATTCTCTGATGGGAACTAATTTTTAGTATATTTTTGTTGAGTATTGCATCTTGACATCAAACTGTTAGAATCTGATTTTGAGCTCTCTAACAAAGTATTTTCTATCTAGCCCTCCTTGTATACGAGTTTGTATTATGTTATATGTTGGGGATGATTCTTAGATTTTTTTTGCCAAAGAGAAATGTGCTTAAAAGAGAGAAAGCGTTCAAATCAAAATTTGCTCTAGTTTCGACGGATGACCAATCGATCTCTGATCGGGACGAATCTTGACATCCAACGGTTAGAATCTGATTTGGAGATCTCTAGTTTAGTATTCTATGTCTATCCCTCCTTGTATAGGAGTTCTTATTTTGCCATATATTAGTTATGATTATTAGATTATTTTGTGCCAAAGAGAAAATTTCCCAGAAGATAGAAAATGATAATATCAAAATTTCCTCTAGTCTCGATCGATGACCAAATAATTTCTGATTAGGACGAAATTTTAGTATATTGTTCCCGAGTCTTGCCTCTCGACATCTAACTGTTAGAATCTAATTTGAAGCACTCTAGCATAGTATTTTCTATCTAACCCTCCTTGTATACGTGTTTGTATTATGTGATACATTGGTGGTGATTATTAGATTTTTTGTGCCAAAGAGAAATGTGCCCAGAAGAGAGAAAACGTTCATATAAAAATATACTTTAGTCTTGATTAAAGAACAAACGATTTTTGATTGGGACTAAATTTTAGGATGTTGTTCTTGAGTCTTGCATCATAACATCCAACTGTTAGAATCTAATTTAGAGCTCTCTAACTTAATATTTTATGTCTTGCCCACCTTGTATACGATTCATATTTTGTCATATATTGGTGATGATTATTATATTTTTTTGTGCCAAAGAGTAAATTGGCCAAAAGAAAGTAAACGTTTATATCAAAATTTGCTCTAGTATAGATCGATGACCAAACGATATCTAATCGGGACGAAAGTTTAGTATCTTGTTACAAAGTCTTGCCTATTGACATCTAACAGTTAGAATCTGATTTTGAGCTCTCTAACTTAGTATTTTTTGTCAAGCCCTCCTTTTATACAAGTTTGTATTATGTCATATATTGGTGATGATTATTAGATTTTTTTGTGTCAAGAATAGAGAAAACGTTCATATCAAAATTTGCTGTAGTCTTGATCGATGACCAAACGATCTCTGATCGGGACGAAATTTTAGTATATTGTTCCTAAATCTTGCATCTTTACATCCAACAGTTAGAATCTAATTTTGATTCCTCTATCTTAGTATTTTCTGTCTAGCACTCCTTGTATACGAGTTCATATTTTGTCATATATTGGTGATGATTATTAGATTTTTTTGTGCCAAAGAGAAAAGTGCCTAAAAGAGAGAAAACGTTCATATCAAAATTTGCTCTACTCTCGATCGATGATCAAACGATCTCTGATCGAGACTAAATTTTAGTATGTTGTTCCTGAGTCTTGCATCTTGACATTTAACGATTAGAAGCTGATTTGGATCTCTCTAACTTAGTATTTTCTATCTAGCCCTCCTTATATACGAGTTCGTATTTTTTTTCATATATTGGTGATGATTATTAGATTTTTTGTGTCAAAGAGAAAATTGTCTAGAGGAGAGAAAATGTTCATATCAAAATTTGCTCAACTCTCGATCGATGATCAAATGGTTTCTGATCGGGCAAAATTTTAGTATGTTGTTACATAGTCTTGCAATTTGACATCTAAGGTTAGATTCTGATTTGGAGCTCTCTAACATAGTATTTTCTATGTAGCCCTCCTTGTATATGAGTTTGTATTACGTCTTATATTGGCAATGATCATTAGATATTTTTTTTGTGCCAAAGATAAAAACTGCCCAGAAGAGAGAAAACGTTCATATCAAAATTTGCTCTGGTCTCGATCGATGACTAAACGATCTCTGATCGAGACAAAATTTTAGTAAGATGTTCTTGAGTGTTGTATCTTGACATCCAACAGTTAGAATCTAATTTGGAGCTCTCTAACTTAGTATTTGCCGTCTAACCCTCCTTGTGTACGAATTTGTATTATGTCAGATATTGATTATTGTTAGATTTTTTTGTGCAAAAGTCAAAAGTGCCCAGAAGAAAGAAAACGTTCACATAAAAATTCTCTCTAGTCTCGATCGATGACCAAATAATCTCGGATTCGAACGAAATTTTTGTATGATGTTCCTGAGCCTTGCATCTTGACATCTAACGATTAGAATATAATTTGGTATTTTCTGTATAGGTCTACTTGTATACGAGTTTGTATTATGTCATATGATGGTGATGAATATTAGAATTTTTTCTGCAAAAGAGAAATGCGCCCAGAAGAGAGAAAACATTCACATCAAAATTTGCTGTAGTCTCAATCGATGACCGAACAATCTCTGATGGGGACTAAATTTTAGTATGTTGTTCTTGAGTTTTGCATCTTGACATCCAACGATTAGAATCTGATTTTGAGCTGTCTAACATATTACTTTCTGTCTAGCCCTCCTTGTATACGAGTTTGTATTATGTTATATGTTGATGATGATTATTAGACTTTTTATGCCAAAGAGAAAAGTGTTCAGAAGAGAGAAAGCGTTCTAATCAAAAAAATTTCTAGTCTCGAGGGATAACTAAACGATCTCCGATCGGGACAAAATTTTAGTATGTTGTTTCTGAGTCTTGAATCTTGACATCCAACAGTTCGAATCTGATTTGAAGCTCTCTAACTTAGTATTATATGTTTTTCCCTCCTTGTGTACAGTTTGTTATTTTCTCATATATTAGTTATGGTTATTAGATTTTTTATTGACAAAGAGAAAAGTGCCCAGAAGAGAGTAAACGTTCATATCAATATTTTCTCTAGTATTAATTGATGACCAAACGATTTCTGATCGGGACGAAATTTTAGTATGTTGTTCCTGAGTCTTACATCTTGACATCCAACGGTTATAATCTGATTTGAAGCTCTCTATCTTAGTATTTTCTATCTAGCCCTCCATGTATACGAGTTTGTATTATGTCATATATTGTTGATGATTATTATATTTTTTGTGCTAAAGAGAAAAGCGCCCAGAAGAGAGAAAACATTAATGTCAAAATTTATTCTAGTCTCGATCAATGACCAAACGATCTCTGATCGTGACGAAATTTTAGTATATTATTCCTTAGTCTTGCAACTTGACATCCAAATTGTTAGATTCTGATTTGGAGCCCTCTTACATAGTATTTCCTATTTCCTATGTAGCCCTCTTTTTATACGAGTTTGTATTATGTCTTATGTTGGTAACGATTATTAGATTTTTTTGTGCCAAAGAGAAAACTGCACAGAAGAGAGAAAACGTTCATATAAAAATTTACTGTAGTCTTTATCGATGACGAAACGATCTCTGATTGAGACAAAATTTTAGTATGTTGTTTCGGAGTCTTGCATCTTGACATCTAATAGTAAGAATCTGATTTGGAGCTCTCTAACTTAGTATTTTCTGTCTATCCCTCCTTGTATACGACTTCGTATTTTGTCATATTTTAGTGATGATTATTAGATTTTTTGTGCTAAAGTGAAAACTGCCCAGAAGAGATAAAACGTTCATATCAAAATTTGCTTTAGTCTTGATCGATCACCGAACGATCTCTGATCGGGACGTAATTTTAGTATATTGTTCCTTAGTCTTGCAACTTGACATCCAATAGTTAGATTCTGATTTGGAGGTCTCTAACATAGTATTTTCTGTGTAGTCCTCTTTACATAAGAGTTTGTATTATGTCTTATATTGGTAATGTTTATTAGATTTTTTTGTGTCAAAGATAAAAGTGCCAAGAAGAGAGAAAACTTTCATATCAAAATTTTCTCTAGTCTTGAATCTTGACATCCAACGGTTAGAATCTGATTTGGAGCTCTCTAACTTAGTTTTCTGGGTCTATCCCTCCTAGTATACGAGTTCTTTTTTGGTCATATATTGGTTATGATTACTAGAATATCTTGTGCCAAAGTTAAAATTTTAGTATGTTGTTACATAGTCTTGAAACTTGACATCTAAGGGTTAGATTCTAATTTGGAGCTCTCTAACATAGTCTTTTCTGTGTAGCCCTCCTTATATACGAGTTTATATTATGTCTTATATTGGTAATGATTATAAGATTTTTTTGTGCCAAAGATAAAAAGTACCCAGAAGAGAGAAAACGTTCATATCAAAATTTGCTCTAGTCTCGATCGATGACTAAATGATTTCTGATTAGGACAAAATTTTAGTAAGATGTTGTTGAGTCTTGCATCTTGACATCCAACGGTTAGAATCTAATTTGGAGCTCTTTAACTTTGTATTTTCTGTCTAGCCCTCCTCGTACACGAGTTTGTGTTATGTCTTATATTGGTAATGATTATTAGATTTTTTTGTACCAAAGAGAAAAGTGCACATACAAGACAAAACGTTCATATAAAAATTTACTCTAGTCTCTATCGATGACCAAGCGATTTCTGATCGTGACAAAATTTTAGTATGTTGTTCCTGAGTCTTGCATCTTGACATCTAATGGTTAGACTCTGATTTGGAGCTCTCTAACTTAGTATTTTCTGTCTAGTCCTCCTTTTATACGAGTTTTTATTATGTAATATGATGGTGATGACTATTAGAATTTTTTTCTACAAAAGAGAAATGTGCCCAGAAGAGAGAAAACATTCACATCAAAATTTGCTCTAGTCTGGATCGATGACCAAACGATCCCTTTTGGGGACTAAATTTTAGTATATTGTTCCTGAGTCTTGCATCTTGACATCCAACGGTTAGAATCTGATTTTGAGCTCTCTAACATATTATTTTCTGTCTAGCCCTCCTTGTATACGAGTTTGTATTATGTTATATATTGATGATGATTATTAGATTTTTTATGCCAAAGAGAAAGGTGCCCAAAAGAGAGAAAGCGTTCAAATCAAAATTTGCTCTAGTCTCGACGGATAACCAAACGATCTCCGATCGTGACAAAATTTTAGTATGTTGTTTCAGAGTCTTGAATCTTGACATCCCTCCTTGTATACGAGTTGTTATTTTAACATATATTGGTTATGATTATTAGATTTTTTATTGACAAAAAGAAAAGTGCCCAGAGGAGCGTAAATGTTCATATCAATATTTGCACTAGTCTCAATCGATAACCAAACGATCTCTGATCGGGATGAAATTTTATTATGTTGTTCCTAGGTCTTGCATCTTGACATCCAACGGTTAGAATCTGATTTGGAGTTCTCTATCTTAGCATTTTCTGTCTAGCCCTCCTTATATACAAGTTTGTATTAGGCCATATATTAGCGATGATTACTAGATTTTTTGTGCCAAAGAGAAAGGTTCCTAGAAGAGAGAAAACATTCATATCAAAATTTACTTTAGTCTTGACCGATGACCAAACGATCTCTAATCGGAGCGAAATTTTAGTATATTGTTCCTAAGTCTTGCATCTTGACATCCAACGGTTAGAATCTGATTTGGAGTTCTCTAACTTAGTATTTTCTGTCTAAGCACCCTTGCATACGAGTTTGTATTATGTCATATATTGGTAATGATTATTTTATTTTTTTGTGCAAAAGAGAAAAGTGCCCAGAAGAGAGGAAACATTCATGTCAACATTTATTCTAGTCTCGATCAATGACCAAACGATCTCTGATCGGGACAAAATTTTAGTATATTGTTCCTTAGTCTTGCAATTTGACATCCAATGCTTAGATTCTGATTTGGAGCCCTCTAACATACTATTTTTTGTAAAGCCCTCTTTGTATACGAGTTTATATTATGTCTTATATTGGTGATGATTATTAGATTTTTTTGTTCGAAAGAGAAAAGTGCACATAAGAGAGAAAACGTTCATATAAAAATTAACTCTAGTCTCTATCGATGACCAAACAATCTCTGATCGTGACAAAATTTTAGTATGTTGTTCCTGAGTCTTGTAACTTGACTTCTAATGGTTAGATTCTGATTTGGAGGTCTCCAACATAGTTTTTTCTGTGTAGTCCTCCTTATATACGAGTTTGTATTATGTCTTATATTAGTAATGATTATTAGATTTTTTTGTGTCAAAAAGAAAAGTGCCAAGAAGAGAGAAAACGTTGATATCAAACGTTCTTGAGCCTTGCATCCTGACATCCAATAATTAGAATCTAATTTGGAGCTCTCTAACTTAGTATTTTCAGTATAGCCCTCCTTGTATACGCGTTTGTATTATGTCATAGGATGGTGATGATTATTAGAATTTTTTGTGCCAAAGAGATGGTGCCCAGAAGCGAGAAAACGTTAATATCAAAATTTGCTCGAGCCTCAATCGATGACCGAACGATCTCTGATCAGGACGAAATTTTAGTTTGTTGTTCCTAAGTCTTGCATCTTGATATCCAACGGTTACAGTCTAATGTGGAACTCTCTAACTTTGTATTTTCTCTCTATCCCTCCTTGTATAAGAGTTTGTATTACGTTATATGTTGGTGATGATTATTAGATTTTTTATGTCAAAGAGAAAAGTGCGCAGAAGAGAGAAAACATTCATATCAAAATTTGCTCTAATATCGACAAATGACTAAACGATCTCTGATCGGGACGAAATTTTAGTATGTTATTTTTTGGTCTTGCAACTTGACATCCAACAGTTAGATTCTGATTTGGAGCTCTCTAACATAGTATTTTCTGCCTAGCCCTCCTAGTATCCGCGTTTGTATTATGTCATATATTGGTGGTGATTGTTAGATTTTTTTGTGCCAAAGAGAAAAGTACCAAGAAGATAGAAAACGTTCATATCAAAATTTGCTCTATTCTCCATCGATGACTGAATGATCTTTGATCGGGACGAAATTTTAGTATGTTGTTCCTGAGTCTTGCATCTTGACATTCAACGGTTAGAATCTAATTTAGCGCTCTCTAACTTAGTATTTTCGGTCTAGCCCTCCTTGCATACGAGTTCTTATTTTTTCATATATTGGTTTTTATTATTAGATTATTTTGGGCCAAAGAGAAAATTGCCCAGAATAAAGAAAACATTCATGTCAAAATTTGTTCTAGTCTCGATCGATGCCTAAACGATTTTTGATCGTGATGAAATTTTAGTATGTTGTTACTCAATCTTGTATCATGTCATCTAATGGTTAGAATCTAGTTTGGGCCTCTGTGACTTAGAATTTTCTGTCCAGCCCACCTTGTATACGAGTTCGTATTATGTGATATACTGGTGATGATTTTTAGATTTTTTTGTGCCAAAGAGAAAAGTGCTCAGAAGAGAGAAAAAGTTCATATCAAAATTTGCTTTAGTCTCAATCAATAACCAAACGATCTCTGATCGGGATGAAATTTTAGTATGTTGTTCCTTAGTCTTACAACTTGACATCCAATAGTTAGATTCTGATTTGGAGCTCTTTAACATAGAATTTTTTGTTTAACCCTCCATATATACGAGTTTATATTATATCATATATTAGTGATGATTATTAGATTTTTTTGTGCCAAATAGAAAAGTGTCCAGACGAGAGAAAACGTTCATATCAAAATTTGCTCTAGTCTTGATCGATTATCAAACAATCTCTGAACAAAGACGAAATTTTAGTATGATGTTTATGAGTCTTGCATCTTGATATCCAACTATTAGAATCTGATTTGGAGCCATCTAACTTAGTATTTTCTGTCTAGCCCTCCTTTTATACGAGTTCGTATTTTGTCATATATTGGTGATAATTATTAGATTTTTTGTGTCCAAGAGAAAATTGCCTAGAAGAGAGAAAATGTTCTTATCAAAATTTACTCTAGTCTCGATCGATGATCAAACGATCTCTAACTTAGTATTTTTTTGTCTAGCTCTCCTTATATACGAGTTTGTGTTTTGTCATATATTAGTGATGATTATTAGGTTTTTTTATGCCAAAGAGAAAAGTGCCCAGAAGAGAGAAAATGTTCATATTAAAATTCACTCTAGTCTCGATCGATGACCAAACGATCTTTGATCGAAACAAAATTTTAGTTTGTTCTTCCTGAGCCTTGCATCTTAACATCTAACGGTTAGAATCTAATTTGGAGCTATCTAACTTAGTATTTTCGTTCTGGCCCTATTTATAAACCAGTTTGTATTATGTCATATATTGATGATGATTATTAAATTTTTTTGTCCCAAAAAGAAAAGTGCCCAGAAGAGAGAAAAAATTCATATCAAAATTTGCTATAGTCTCGATCGATGACCAAACGTTCTCTGATCGGGATGAAATTTTAGTATGTTGTTCCTGAGTCTTGCATTTTGACAACCAACAGTTAGAATTTGATTTGAAACTTTCTAACTTTGCATTTTCTGCCTAGCCCTCCTTGTATATGAGTTCTTATTTTGTCATATATTGGTGATAATTATTACATTTTTTTTGCCAAAGAGAAAATTGCTCAGAAGAGATAAAACGTTCATATCAAAAATTACTCTAGTCTCGGTCAATGACTAAACGACTTCTAATCGTGACAAAATTTTAGTATGATATTCCTGAGCCTTGCATCTTAACAACCAACGGTTAGAATCTGATTTGGAGCTCTCTAACTTAGTATTTTCTGGTTAACCCTATTTGTATTCGAGTTCATATTATGTCATAAATTGGTGATGATTATTAGATTTTTTTTTGTAGCAAAGAGAAAGGTACCTAAATGAGAGAAAACGTTCACATAAAAATTTTCTCAAGCCTAGATCGATTACCAAACGATCTCTGATCGAGATGAAATATTAGAATATTGCTCTTAAGTCTTACCCCAAGACATCTGACAGTTAGAATCAGATTTGGAGCTCCATAGCATAATATTTTCTGTTTGGCTCTACTTGTATACGAGTTTGTAATATGTCATATATTGGTAATGATTATTAGATTTTTTTATGCCAAAGAGAAAATTGCCAGAAGAGAGAAAACTTTCACATCAAAATTTGCTTTAGCCTTGACCGTTGACAAAATGAACTCTAATCGAGACGAAATTTTAGTATGTTGTTCCTGAGTCTTACATCATTACATCCAACGGTTAGAATCTGATTTGTAGCTCTCTAACTTAATATTTTCTTTCTAGTCCTCCTTGTATACGAGTTCATTTTTTGTCATATATTAGTGATGTTTGTGACATTTTTTTGTGCTAAAGATAAAATTGCCCAGAAGAGAGAAAATGTTCATATCAAAATTTGTTCTAGTGTCGATCGATTAGCAAACGATCTCTGAACGTGAAAAAAGTTTAGTCTATTGTTCCTGAGTCTTGCCTCTTAACATCGAACGGTTACAAACTGATTAGTAGAACTCTAACTTAGTATTTCTGTCTAGCCCTCCTTGTATATGAGTTTTTATTTTGTCATATATTGGTGATGATTATTAGATTTTTTGTGTAAAAGAGAAAATTGCCTAGAAGAGAGAAAACGTTTATATCAAAATTTGCTTTAGTCTCGATCGATGACCAAACGATCTCTGATCAGAATGAAATTTTAGTATGTTGTTCCTGAGTCTTACATCTTGACATCCAACCGTTAGAATCTTATTTGGAGCTCTCTAACTTAGTATTTTTTGTCTAACCCTCCTTATATACGAGTTCTTATTTTGTCATATATTGGTGATAATTATTAGATTTTTTTGTGCTAAAGAGAAAATTGCCAAGAAGAAAGAAAAGGTTCATATCAAAATTTGCTATAGTCCCGACTGATGGCCAAACGATCTCTTATCGGGACAAAATTTTAGTATATTGTTCCTGAGTATTGCATCTTGACATCCAACGGTTAGAATTTGATTTAGAGCTCTCTAACTTAGTATTTTCTATCTAGTTCTCCTTGTATACGAGTTTGTATTATATCATATATTGTTGATGATTATTAGATTTTTTGTGCCAAAGAGAAATTTACCCAAAAGAGAGATAAATTCCATATAAAAATTTGCTTTGGTGTCAATCGATAATGAAACGATCTCTGATAGGGACGGAAATTTAGTACGTTGTTCTTGGTACTTGCATCTTGACGTCAAATAGTTATAATCTGATTTGGAACTCTCTAGCATAGTATTTTCTGTCTAGCCCTCCATGTATACGAGTTTGTATTATGGCATATATTAGAGATGATTAGTAGATTTTTTTGTGCCAAACTGAAAGGTACCCGGAAGAGAGAAAACGTTTATATCAAAATTTGCTTAAGCATCGATCGATTACCAAACGAATTCTGATCAAGATGAAATATTGTACTATATTAGTGATGGTTATTAGATTTTTTTGGGCCAAAGAGAAAAGTGACCAGAAGAGAGAAAACATTCAAATCAAAACTTGCTTAAGTCTCGATCGATGACCAAACGATCTCTGATTGAAGCAAAATTTTAGTATGTTGTTCCTGAGTCTTGAATCTTGACAACCAACAGTTAGAATTTGATTTGGAGCTTTCTAACATAGTATTTTCTATACAGCCCTCCTTGTATACGAGTTTGTATTATGTCATATATTGGTGATGATTATTAGATTTTTTTTGTGGCAAACAAAAAAGTGCCTAAAAGAGAGAAAACATTTATGTCAAAATTTGCTCTAGTCTCGATCGATGACCAAACTATCTCTTATCGAGATGAAAATTATTATGTTGCTCCTAAGTCTTGCATCTTGACATCCGACAGTTAGAATCTGATTTGGCGCTCTCTAACTTAGTATTTTCTGTCTAGCCCTCCTTATATGCGGGTTTGTATACTAGTTGGTGATGATTATTAGATTTTTTGTGCAAAAGAGAAAATTGCCGAGAAGAGAGAAAACGTTTATATCAAAATTTTCTTTATTCTCGATCGATAACCAAACGATCTCTAATCGGAATGAAATTTTAGTATGTTGTTACTGAGTCTTACGTACTGACATCCAACAGTTAGAATCTTATTTAGAGCTCTCTAACTTAGTAATTTATGTCTAGCCCTCCTTGTATACGAGTTTTTATTTTCTCATATATTGGTAATGATTATTAGATTTTATGTGCTAAAGAGAAAATTGCCCAGAAGGGAGAAAACGTTTATATCAAAATTTGCTCTAGTCCCAACTGATGACCAAACGATCTCTTATCGGGATAAAATTTTAGTATATTGTTCCTGAGTCTTGCATCTTGACATCCAACGGCTAGAATTTGATTTGGAGCTGTCTAACTTTGTATTTTCTATCTAGCTCCCCTTGTATATGAGTTTGTATTATGCCATTTATTGTTAATGATTATTAGATTTTTTGTTCCAAAGAGAAATTTGCCCAAAAGAGAGATAACGTCCTTATAAAAATTTTCTTTAGTGTCGATCGAGAATCAAACGATCTCTGACTAGGACGAAATTTTAATATGTTGTTATTGGGACTTGCTTCTTGAAATCGAACGGTTAGAATCTGGTTTGGAACTCTCTAACATAGTATTTTCTGTCTAGACCTAAATGTATATGAGTTTGTATTATGTCATATATTAGAGATGATTAGTAGATTTTTTTATGCCAAAGTGAAAGGTGCCCAGAAGAGAGAAAGCGTTCATATCAAAATTTGCTTAAGCATCGATCGATTACCAAACGATTTTTAATAGAGACTAAATATTAGTATGTTGTTCATGAGTCTTGCCTATTCACATCCAACGGTTAGAATCTAATTTTGAGCTCTCTAATATAGTATTATCTACCTAGCTCTCCTTGTATACGAGTTTGTATTATATTAGTGATGGTTATTAGATTTTTTTTTTGCCAAAGAGAGAAGTGCCCAGAAGAGAGAAAACATTCAAATCAAAACTTGCTTTAGTCTCGATCGATAACCAAACGATCTCTGATTGAGCCAAAATTTTAGTATGTTGTTCCTGAGTCTTGCATCTTGACATCCAACGGTTAGAATCTGATTTAGAGCTTTCTAACATAGTATTTTCTATACAGCCCTCCTTGTATACGAGTTTGTATTATATCATATATTAATGATGATTATTAGATTTTTTTGAGCCAAAGAAAAAAGTACCTAAAAGAGAGAAAACGTTCATGTCAAATTTTGCTCTAGTCTCGATCGATGACCAAATGATCTCTTATCGGGATGAAATTTATTATGTTGCTCCTGAGTCTTGCATCTTGACATCCGATGGTTAAAATCTGATTTGACGCTTTCTAACGTAGTATTTTCTATCTAGCCCTCCCAGTATATGAGTTTGCATTAGGTCATATCAAAATTTACTCTAGTCTCCAGCGATGACCAAACGATCTCTGATCGAGACGAAATTTTAGTATGTTATTCCTAAGTCTTGCATCTTGAAATCCAACGGTTTGAATTTGATTTGGAGCTCTCTAACATAGTATTTTCTATCGAGCCCTCCTTATATACGAGTTCGTATTTTGATATATATTGGTGATGATTATTATATTTTTTTGTGCCAAAGAGAAAATTGCCGAGAATAGAGAAAACGTTCATATCAAAATTTGCTCTAGTATCGATCGATGACTAAACGATCTCTGATCGAGACGAAATTTTAGTATATCGTTTTTGAGTCTTTCCTCTTGACATCTATCGGTTACAATATGATTTGGAGCTCTTTAACTTAGTATTTTCTGTCTAGCACTCCTTGCAGACAAGTTCGTATTTTGTCATATAATTGTGATGATTATTAGATCATTTTGTGCTAAAGAGAAAATCGCCTAGAAGAGAGAAAACGTTTATATCAAAATTTTCTCGAGTCTTGATCGATGACCAAACGATCTCTGATCGGGACGAAATTTTAGGATATTGTTCTTGAGTCTTGCCTCCTGACATCCAACGGTTAGAATCTGATTTAGAGCTCTCTAACTTAATATTTTTTGTTTGACCTTCCTTGTATACGAGTTTGTATTATGTCGTATATTGGTGATGATTATTAGATATTTTTGTGCCAAATCGAAAAGTGCCTAGAAAAGAGAAAACATTCATATCAAAATTTTCTCTAGTCTCGATTGATGACCAAGCGATCTCTAATCAGGACGAAATTTTAGTATGTTGTTCCTCAATCTTGCATCTTGACATCCAACGGTTACAATCTGATTTGAAGCTCTCTAACACAGAATTTTCTATCTAGCCCTCCTTATATATGAGCTTGTATTTTGTCATATATTGGTGATGATTATTAGATTTTTTTGTGCTAGAGGGAAAAGTGCCCAGAAGAGAGAAAATGTTTATATCAAAATTTGCTTTAATCTCAGTCGATGAGCAAACGATCTCTGATCGTGACAAAATTTTAGTCTATTATTCCTGGGTCTTGCCTCTCGACATCGAACGGTTACAAACTGATTAGTAAAATTCTAACTTAGTATTTTCTGTCTACCTCTCCTTATATACGAGTTTGTATTATGTCATATATTATTGATGATTATTAGATTTTTTGTGCCAAAGAGAAATTTGCCCAAATGAGAGATAACGTCCATACAAAAATTTGCTCTAGTGTCGATCGAAAATCAAACGATCTCTGATTGGGACTGTTAGAATCTGATTTGGAACTCTCTAACAAAGTATTTTCTATCTAGCCCTCCAAGCGTATGAGTTTGTATTATGTCATATGTTAGAGATGATTAGTGGATTTTGTTGTGCTAAAGTGAAATGTGTCCGGAAGAGAGAAAACGTTCATATCAAAATTTGCTTAAGCATCGATGGATTACCAAACGATTTCTAATCGAGATGAAATATTAGTATGTTGTTCTTGAATTTTGCCTCTTCACATCTAATGGTTAGAATCTGATTTGGAGCTGTCTAACATAGTATTATCTACCTAGCTCTCCTTGTATACGAGTTTGTATTATGTCATATATTAGTGATAGTTATTAGATTTTTTTATGCAAAAGAGAAAAGTGCCCAGAAGAGAGAAAGCATTCAAATCAAAACTTGCTTAAATCTCAATCGATGACCAAACGATCTCTGATCGAGGCAAAATTTTAGTATGTTGTTCCTGAGTCTTGCATCTTTACATCCAACGGTTAGAATCTGATTTGGAGCTCTCTAATATAGTATTTTCTATACAACTCTACTTGTAAACGAGTTTGTATTATGTCATATATTGGTGATGATTATTAGATTTTTTTGTGGCAAAGAAAAAAGTGCCTACAAGAGAGAAAACGTTCATGTCAAAATTTGCTATAATCTAGATCGATTACCAAACGGCCTCTGATCGGGACGAAACTTTAGCATGTTGTTCTTGGGTCTTGCAACTTGACATTCAACAGTTAGAATCTGATTTGCAGCTCTCTTGCATAGTATTTTCTGTCTGGCCATCCTTGTACATGAGTTTGTATTATGTCTTATATTGGTGATGATTATTAGAATTTTGGTGCCAAAGAGAAAATTGCCCAGAAGAGAGAAAACGTTCATTTCAAAATTTACTCAAGCCTCGATCGATTACCAAACGATCTCTGATTGGGACGAAATATTAGTATGTTGTTCTTTAGTCTTGCCTCTTGACATCCAACGGTTAAAATCTGATTTAGAGCTCTCTAACATATTATTTTCTATCTAGCCCTCCTTGTATACGATTTTGTATTAGGTCATATATTGGTGATGATTATTATATTTTTTTATGCCAAAGAGAAAAGTGCCCAGAATAGCGAAAACGTTCGTATCAAAATTTGCTCTAGTCTTTAGCGATGACCAAACGATCTCTGATCGAGACAAAATTTTAGTATGTTATTCCTAAGTCTTGCATCTTGACATCCAACGGTTCGCATTTGATTTGGAGCTCTCTAACATAGTATTTTCTATCGAGCCTCCTTGTATACGAGTTTGTATTTTGTTATATATTGGTGATGTTTATTAGATTTTTTTTGCTATAAAGAAAATTGCCAAGAAGAGAGAAAATGTTCATATCAAAATTTGCTCTAGTCTCGATCGATGACCAAGCGATCTTTGATCGGGACAAAATTTTAGTATATTGTTCCTGAGTCTTGCCTCTTGACATCCATCGGTTAGAATCTAATTTGGAGCTCTCTAACTTAGTATTTTTTGTCTAGCACTCCTTGTATACGAGTTTGTACTTTGTCATATATAGGTGATGTTTTTTAGATCTTTTTGTGCCAAAGAGAAAATTGCCTAGAAGAGAGAAAACGTTCATATCAAAATTTTCTCTAGTCTCGATCGATGACCAAACGATCACTGATCGGGACGAAATTTTAAGATATTGTTCTTGAGTCTTGCCTCTTCATATCCAGCGGTTAGAAATTGATTTGGAGCTCTCTAACTTAGTATTTTTTGTTTAGCCTTCCTTGTATACGATTTTGTATTATGTTATATGTTGGTGGTGATTATTAGATTTTTTCGTAGCAATGAGAAAAGTGCCCAAAAGAGAGAAAACGTTCATTTCAAAATTTACTCTAGTCTCGATCGATAACCAAATGATCTCTGATCAAGACTAAATTTTAGTGTATTGTTCCTGAGTCTTTCTTCTTGACATCCATCGGTTAGAATCTATTTTGGAGCTCTGTAACTTAGTATTTTCTGTCTAACCCTCCTTATGTACAAGTTAATATTTTGTCATATATTGGTGATGATTATTAGATTTTTTTTATGCCAAAGAGAAAATTGCCCAGATGAGAGAACAAATTCATATCAAAATTTTATCTAGTCTCGATCGGTGACCAAACGATCTCTGATCGAGACGAAATTATAATATATTGTTCTTGAGTCTTTCCTCTTGACATCCAACGGGTAGAATTCGATTTGGAGCTCTCTAACTTAGTTTTCTTTTGTCTACCACTCCTTATATACGAGTTTGTATTAGGTCATATAATGGTGTTGATTATTAGATTTTTTTTGTGCCAAAGAAAAAATTGCCCAAAAGAGAAAAAACGTTCATACCAAAATTTTCTCTAGTCTCGTTCGATGAACAAATGATCTATAACTCGGATGAAATTTTAGTATGTTGTTCCTCAGTCTTACATCTTGACATCCAACAGTTAGAATCTGATTTGAAGCTCTCCAACATAGTATTTTCTGTCTAGCCCTCCTTATATACGAGTTTGTATTATGTCATATATTAGTGATGATTGTTAGATTTTTTTGTGTTATAAAGAAAAGTTCCCAGAAGAGAGAAAATGTTTATATCAAAATTTGCTTTAGTCTCAGTCGATGACCAAACGGTCTTTGATCGTGACAAAATTTTAGTATGATGTTCCTGAGCCTTGCATCTTGACATCCAAGGGTTAGAATATGATTTGGAGCTCTCTAACTTAGTATTTTCTGTTTAGCCCTCCTTGTCTACGAGTTAGTATTATATTATATATTTGTGATGAATATTAGTTTTCTTTGTGCCAACGAGAAAAGTGGCCATAAGAGAGAAAACGTTCATATCAAAATTTGCTGAAGCCTCTATCGATTACCAAACGACCTCTAATCGGGACAAAATTTTAGTATGTTGTTCCCGAGTCTTGCAACTTAACATTCAACGGTTAGAATCTGATTTGGAGCTCTCTAACATATTATATTCTATCTAGCTCTCCTTGTATACGAATTTGTATTTAGTCATATATTGGTGATGATTATTAGATTTTTTTGTGCCAAAGAGAAAAGTGCCGAGAAGAGAGAAAATGTTCACACCAAAATTTTCTTTAGACTTGATTGATGACCAAAGGATCTCTAATCGGGACGAAGTTTTAGTATGTTGTTCCTAAGTCTTGCATCTTCACATCCAACAGTTAGACTTTGATTTAGAGTTCTCTAGCATAGTATTTTTTGTCTAGCCATTCTTATATACGAGTTTGTATTATGTCATATATTAGTGGTGATTATCATATTTTTTTGTGCCAAATAGAAAAGTGCCAACAAGAGAGAAAACGTTTATATCAAAATTTGCTTTAGTCTCGATCGATGACTAAACAATCTCTGATCGGGACGAAACTTTAGTATGTTGTTCCTGAGTCTTGCAACTAGACATTCAACGGTTAGAATCTGATTTGGAACTCTCTAGCATAGTATTTTCTATCTAGCTCTCCTTGTATACGAGTTTGCATTATGTCTTATATTGGTGATGACTATTAGATTTTTTGTGCCAAAGAGAAAATTGCCCAGAAGAGAGAAAACGTTCATACCAAAATTTGCTCAAGCCTCGATCGATTACCAATTGACCTCTGATCGAGACGAAATATTAGTATGTTGTTCTTGAGTCTTGCCTCCTGACATCCAACGGTTAAAATTTGATTTAAAGCTCTCCAACATATTATTTTCTATCTAGCCCTCCTTGTATACGAGCTTGTTTTATGTCATATATTGGTGATGATTATTCGATTTTTTTGTGCCAAAGAGAAAAGTACCTAAAAGAGAGAAAACGTTCATATCAAAATTTGCTCTGGTCTCGTTCGATGACCAAACAATCTCTGATCGGGACTAAATTTTAGTATACTGTTCCTGAGTCTTGCATCTTGACATCCAGCGGTTAGAATCTGATTTGGAGCACTCTAACTTCGTATTTTTTGTCTAGCCCGCATTATATTAGTGTTTGTTTTATATCATATATTCGTGATGCTTATTAGATTTTTTTGGGCCAAAGAGAAAAGTGCCCCGAAGAGAGAAAACATTCATATCAAAATTTTCTGTAATCTCTCGAACAATGACCAAACAATCTCTGATCGGGACGAAATTATAATATATTGTTCTTTAGTCTTTTCTCTTGATATCCAACGGCTAGAATTTGATTTGGAGCTCTCTAACTTAGTATTTTTTGTCTTTCACTCCTTATATATGATTTTTTATTATGTCATA
The DNA here is from genome assembly GCA_025629825.1 of Erythroxylum guanchezii. Lineage (NCBI taxonomy): Eukaryota > Viridiplantae > Streptophyta > Magnoliopsida > Malpighiales > Erythroxylaceae > Erythroxylum > Erythroxylum guanchezii. The sequence goes on along the minus strand of JAOTAX010110635.1, from coordinate 2,373 downwards.
TAATGGTACTGATTATTAGATTTTTTGTGCTAAAGAAAAAATTGCCCAAAAGAGAGAAAACGTTCTTATCAAAATTTTCTCTAGTCTCGTTCGATAACCAAACGATCTCTAATCGGGACGAAATTTTGGTATGTTGTTCCTAAGTCTTGCATTTTGACATCCAACGGTTAGAATCTAATTTGGAGCTCTCTGACATAGTATTTTCTGTCCAGCTCTCCTTGTATACGAGTTTGTATTATGTCATATATTGGTGATGATTATTATATTTTTTTGTGCCAAAGCGAAAAGTGCCCAGAAGAGAGAAAACGTTTATATAAAAATTTTAGTATGTTGTTCCTGAGTATTGCATCTTGATATCCAACGGTTAGAATTTGATTTGGAGCTCTCTAACTTAGTATTTTCTGTCCAGCTCTCCATGTATACGAGTTTGTATTATGTCATATATTGGTGATGATTATTAGATTTTTTTTTGCCAAAGAGAAAAGTACCCAGAAGAGAGAAAACGTTTATATCAAAATTTTCTCTAATCTCGGTCGATGACCAAACGATCTTTGATCGTGACAAAATTTAGTATGATGTTCTTGAGCCTTGCATTTTGACATCCAATGGTTAGAATCTGATTTAGAGCTCTCTAACTTAGTATTTTCTGTCTGGCCCTCCTTGTATACGAGTTTGTATTATGTTTTATATTAGTGATGATTATTAGTTTTCTTTGTGCAAAAGAGAAAAGTGCTCAGAAGAGAGAAAACGTTCATATCAAAATTTACTCAAGCCTCGATCGATTTCCAAACGACCACTGATCGGGACGAAATTTTAGTATGTTGTTCCTGAGTCTTACAACTTGACATTCAGCGATTAGATTCTGATTTGGAGCTCTCTAGCATAGTATTTTCCTTCTGGCCCTCCTTGTATACGAGTTTGTATGATGTCATATATTGGTGATGACTATTAGATTTTTTTGTGCCAAAGAGAAAATTGCCCAGAAGAGTGAAAGCGTTCATATCAAAATTTGCTCAGTCCTCGATCAATTACCAAACGACCTCTGATCGAGACGAAATATTAGTATGTTGTTCTTGAGTCTTGCCTCTTGACATCCAACGGTTAAAATCTGATGTGGAGCTCTCTAATATATTATTTTCTATCTAGCTCTCCTTGTGTACGAGTTTGTATTATGTCTTATATTGATTATGATCATTTGATTTTTTTGTGCCAAAGAGAAAAGTGCCCAAAACAGAGGAAACGTTCATATCAAAATTTGCTTAGTCTTGATCGATGACCAAACGATCTCTGATCGGGACGAAATTTTAGTGTATTGTTCCTAAGTCTTTCTTCTTGACATCCATCGGTTAGAATCTGATTTGGAGCTCTCTAACTTAGTATTTTCTGTCTAGCTCGCCTCGTATAAGTGTTTTTATTATGTTATATATTGGTGATAATTATTAGATTTTTTTGTGCCAGAGAAAAAAGTGCCCAGAAGAGAGAAAATATTTATATCGAAATTTGCTCTAGTCTCAATCGATGACCAAACGATCTCTAATCGGGACGAAATTTTAGTTTGTTGTTCCTGAGTCTTGCGTCAAGGGACATGTAGATTGGAAGAAAAGAAGATTTCTAAAAAAAGACTTACCCTGTAAAGGTCTTAATTTGGCAAGGAAAGAAAAAAAAAACCTACTTCTACTTGGAAAAGAAATCATCTCCTTGTAACGATCTTAATTCTACAAGGAAAGAAAGACCTACTTCTACTTTGAAAAGAAGTCATCTCCTTGTAAAGATCCTATGTCTACAAGGAAAGAAGGACGTACTTTTACTTGGAAAAGAAATTCTCTCTTACAAGACCTCCTCCAATATAAATAGGGTCCTTTATCATTAGTTGGGAGAGATTCACGTTTTCTATCTTCTTTGGATCTGAATTTCTCTTCTTTTCTTTCTCTTCTACATTGTCTATCTCTCCCTAGGTGGAACCCTAGTTTTATTTCCTTCTTTTCTTCTTCTTATACCCGAATTCTGCACTAAGTTTTTTATTATGATTTTTAGCTTTGTTTTAGTTAGAATTATGAACTAATTCTCTTTTCTAATTGTTGAGGCTATTAGCTAAATTCATGGTTATTTTTATGAGAAGCATACGTATATAACTGATGAATCTATGATTGAAAATTTGTGCTTATTTGATCTGGACACGATTGTTGAATTATTCACGTGGATTTGAAGTTATGAATTCGAATTTTGCATGAATAATTCGTATGCTATCTGATTTATTTAATTGTTGGACAATAAATTGATTAGGTAAAGTAGCAATAACTAATTAAAATTGAAGCTTGTATGTAGGTTTTAATTAGTTGGATCAAGACATAGGTTAATTTTACGCATGCTAGC
>JAOTAX010108762.1:0-26816 GCA_025629825.1 Erythroxylum guanchezii | reverse complement strand
TTCTCTTCCTGAACTAGTTTACTAATGATTTATCCGTAAGCAAATCAAATATATAGTTGACAGGTTCCTTATCTGACTTGATCTATTGCAGCATTGGTGGGGCAGTCTTGCTAGTGGGTGGCCTCTATGGTGTATTGTGGGGAAGAACAAAGAAGACATAGATGGGAAAAGATCAGTAATATATGATCAAGAAAATGCAAAGCCTAACGAGGAAAACATAGTGGAGTGCATTACACATCGGTTAAGTGATAGATGATGGGATGGGAACATAGCAACTCAAATGGAGATGGAGTGGGCGTCTATAGTATAGGTAATCAAATGGGAATCTTTAGCTAAATGCATATTTTATGTAGTGAATTTAATATAATCCGGACCTAGAAGATGAAGAAAATGAGGATGAAGCAGATGATAACAAGGGGAAACACATATCTGCATAAAGGAAATATAATACAGGGCAAGCAAGTTGAAAGCAACTCAGAGTTACACACAAAACCAGCAAGGAGGAGAAGTAAAAAACACAGACAAAATCACCTAGCAGAAGGACAATAGATGGACGAAGAGCCCTTTAAGTTTTACTTTTTCCCAAATTATTAAATTGTAAAATAATTGAATTACCTGTTTACTGGAACTGAATTTGTATTTTTGGAGCTTCAGCAACCTCTCACCGATGTCAATTGAATCCATCTAACCTAAACACCCACAAAGACAAAGGTTAAAAGCTTTAAAAGGAAACCACCGGATGTATCTATAAGAAAAAAAATTCAATTTTGTCGATCTGTTCAAATCAACCATTACTGTCGAATCCCATTGATCTGCAAGCATCGGAAACTATTCCACGGTACAATAAAAAAAGACCCCACAAACAATCCCATTTGACGAATCAACAAACACGGACACATCCAAGAAACGGAGAAGAAGACGTACACATCTCACAAACATAATCTTTTCCCGACCCAAGCCAAGGAATAGAGAAGAAGAAGACTATTCACATCTATTGCAAGCAGACAAACCTTGAGACGAAGCTATTGGGGAAGAAGGGCCATGTGCGAGAGACAACATGCGCCGGTTGTGGGTCGACAGAAAGAGGACTGATGGGGTTGTGGGTCGAGAACGGAAACAATCACAGTTCGATGGTTGAGGGAGACGCAGGTGAGCCGGCGGAGACAGAGACAGAATGTCCCTTGTCCTCCGGTTTGGTGATGTCCAAGAATTCTTGTCTCTGTCTCCCGGGGACAGATGACAAAAAGCCCGAGACAGGAACCAAACAGCTGCGGGTGACAGGATTTTATTGTCCTGTGCTCTATCCTCGGTGACGGGGACAACAACCAAACGGGGGGTAACAATCAGGTCATTTGGACTCCTAACTCATGAGATATAGACCAAATATCACAAGTTGCTCCAAAACAGGGGTATCATCAGGTCACTAATTTTTATCTCAATTTCCAAGGTCATAAAGCATGAATTATTTATCTCTATGTCTTAGGTTTCATATGCAACTAAAATTAGATAATTTGGAGGTCTATAGGATGAGTTATAACTCAAACAATGTGACTGACTCAAATAAACCCCAGACAGAATTCCACTACACAATACTCTCTTGTCATATTCAACCAATTCTATGCAAGATAATACCAAAATAACATCAAAGCAACATCCCAACAACCATTCTACATCTAAATGAATCTTTTTAGACATTCAAATGTACACAAATAAAAAAATTAACTAAGTGAAGTCCCAAACCTGAAACTTGACAAAGTAGATCTTCTATTGCCTTTCCTTCCCTTCCTCTTTAGCTTTGCTTGACTCACCAACTAAAAACACCAAAAATATGCCTCTCAATCCCACTTCCATCCTTGTAATTTCATTCCTTCATAAGCAAAGTAAGAAGAGATAAAGGTGAAGAGAAAATCCCTAACTTTTACCTTAATTTCCATTTAAGATTGACTTGATTTCTTACATGAAAAATTTTGGGATAATGAAGGTGAAATGGAGAGGAGAAAAATATGAAATTAGAAACCCCAAAATGTCGTTCATCTCTCCTCTCCATATCTCCATTCCATAACTTTCAAGACTCACACATATGTTTAATTCCTATTGGACACAAATGCTTTATTATTATTGGTCACACATGCCTTAATCCAAATGGTTCATGTGTTAACTTTAGAAAAATGACATATTGGTCCTTCTTCTTCCCTTACTTCCCATATTGGCCTACAATATTATCAATTAATTTCATTCCCTTATGTCTAGATAATCCAAATCGAAGCAATTGGATATCCAACTCGGGCCTAGATAACATGATTGATCAATAGAAAGACACCATAAATTTCTAATGTTATAAATTTTATGCAACTTGGTTAATTATTCCAAGAGTTATACCCAAAACACTACAAGTTGTTCTATTGACTTGGATAGAATAAGAAAACCCTTGACTTGGATTACTGTGTATTTCAATATATATAATGTACAAGGGAATATATGTATACATAAGAGATACACTCATATAAATATAAAATATAAAATACTTTTACATATACTATCAATAACACTAAAGCAAATTTTTAAACAAAAAGAAAATTTTAATATCCACATAAAACATGTAAAGGTTTTCAGTTAAAAATTCTTGCAACTTTTTCTTAAATTACAAGTTAAGGAGAATAGTATGATTGGATGAAGTAAGATTAATAAATAAATCAAGATAAAATAAATTTTATAATTTGTTTTAAAAAATTATCATTTTGTAAAATGATAGTCAAAAATAAATTGGAAAATTTTGTTGTTTAAAAAATATTCAAAATTAAACTTAAATATTTATTAGAATTAATCTTGATAGACATTGTTATCTCTAATTAGATAATAAATCCTTTTTGCTAGATGACCAAAGAAATATGGTATATCAAGATTGGACATATCAATTGGATCTTCACTATGACAAAATACATCAACATAATTTTATCTTCGCATTTTTCCTTTTTGTTTTTGCTCTTATTGGCACTTGATAAATCTCTAGAAAATGCTAAGAGATACAACAAGTGCTTGACTATGATCCTTCGTGCCACAAACATTTTCACTATATTCAAGTTGATACATTTGTTTTTCTTTACCTTTATTTGATTTAATGGCCATATTTACCCCATTCCCGAACTATATTTTTTTATAGTTTGGACCATGTCCACTTCCCCGTCCACGCCCACGATTATTAAATATCAATTCAGTGGGACGAGAATCATGGTTTTCATTATTATGTTCCTCAATAACTAGTAAACATGAAATCAATTAAAAAATATTTTTTAACATGCACTCTTCATATTGGAGATGTGAAAAGTAGATAATATTTTCTAATAAATTATCATCAGGCACTTCCTTTCCACTGTGAACTAATTTTCTAGATAAAACAGAATAATAATTCTAAAATCTTTCAACCTTATGTGAATCTAATTATATTTAGCCGTTTGTAAGATGTAGTCATACCTTTCTTTCAACATGTCCTTTACGTGAGTGAATTTTTGACGATCAAATACTCATTCTTTAAACTCTCATGAATATGGCATATAAGAAAAATCTACACTTTGACACAATCCTCTTCTGATACGATAGTTCTTGCATTTCAGTATCAACAGTCCTAAATATTTTTTTCAGAAATATCTGAAGTAATAAATTCTAATTTAGTAAAATTCGACTTATTTGTGCAAAAAAGTAGGTACCTATTTTCTTTTTAGACCTTCATGTTGACAATGTGTTGCAAATTTTTTATAAGAAAATTGTAATGATTTATGTCCCACAGCCAATCACTTTGGTTGTAATTAGTGACAAATTATTTAAAGGCATTTTTTATCTTGTACATGTTTAAATGTATATGATAAAGTCCATGGGATAATTGTACATTACAAATGAAATTATAATGAGATTATAATGTATATGATAAAGTCCATGGGATAATTGTACATTACAAATGAAATTATAATGAGATTATAATTATGAGACTCATATTGTATTTATATATTATTCCTAAATGTTCTTAGTCATTGTTCTATTAAGATTGGACATTAATAGAATGTAAAAAGACTAGCACACGTTTTATTTTCCTTATAAAGGAAGTAATCAATCTCATTGGCTAAAGTATAGAGATACTTAAACAAACGTGTGGGTACTTACTAGAGAATAAATTTACTGTATAAGTGATCCTTTGACTTGAGATCATCAAAGTTATCTTATATAGGAATTGTTATGTTTTGATACTACTTATGATCTATTTAATCATAGATCGTTTAATCGGTAGTCATTAGATGTAACATGAACTATATGGAGGTAATTGAATGATAAAGATCTGATTCATCACCCTAAAGTAATTAGGGAGAATGTTTCGTTGTTCTCGATTAGTATTAATTCAAGAAATCCTTAGTCAAAATGAAATGATGTTTTGTAAATAGTTTACAAATATCATTAATTGAATTGATAGCTAATGGTGAAAAGCTAATATGATTAGATTCAAAATAGAGTAGACATTAATTTCATACTCTATGTCTAATCGGATCATTGTATAATGAAAAGATTGAATTATAAGGAAAAAAAATTATACACAAAAAGGTTAGTCAAAACCACTTTGACATTCCTTAATATTTGAGTGGTTGTGATGCATTGCTAGACGTCAATCCTGATCTATTATTATAAATTGTTTAATTGGAGAACTAAAGATAAATTAAAAGGAATTTTAATTTATCTAATTTTATAATCATTGCCAACATATTTAGAAGGCTAATGGGTCTTACATATAGATTGGGTTGAAGAAAGCAAAATTAATTTAATCAAGTCGGACTTGATTGTAAAGTTTGAGAAACTTTATAATTTAATATGAGATATTTAATAAATAAGGATCAATATGAGGTATTGAATCTTATATGAGCATAATTGGTATTTAATTAGAATTATTTGTAATTCTAATTCAAGTTTAATTGAAATTAGATTTTAATTTCAATAAAATTACTAAAATGTACATAGCTTATTATAAATAGACTTAAGTTCTATGGAACTAGCACTTCTTGCTTAACTTTTTCTGTAAGAGTTACAGAGTTATCTCAACCGGTTCTGTAAATACCGTTAGAGGCCAAACACTTGTGCGGCTACGGTGCTTAAGACGGATCAGTTTCAGGAATAGTTCGAGAGATACGACATGATAAAGATCAAGTTTCGGAATAAGGTATGAATTAAATTTCTGTTTTATTATAATTTGTATTAATCATTTTATAAAATTAAATAGATCTTAGTTTTCGAGAATCAAAAGTCACGAAAAGGTTTCGTGATTATTTTGCTGCGGTTGGGATTGGATCCCAACCCGGTTTCCCAACAAATTGATATTAAATAATTGAGCTAATAACATAGAGCAAAGAGAATATGAAAAAAAAACTTACCTTATTTTATATTTCAAAATAAATAACCCAATAATTTATTTATAACCTCATAAAGTAGATGTTAAAATCTACACAATTGTCTTGTTTTGTATATTAAATAATTTTATTAACTGTACATAATTATCTTACAAATTTCTTTCCATATAATAATTTTGTTTATTAATTCACTCAATTAAAATATTCATTTTATGACTAATTCTTTAATCTTAACGCTGAATCCATCAAACTAAATGACTACAGCATTTTGTACAGTAATTATTTGTTTCGAGACTTCAATCACCACCGAGCTGAGTCACACGCTTAAGTAATGTTCTGCACTAAGAAAGCAGCCCTGCGCTTGAACTGTCATAAATTAATTGATTTTCTCAAGTTAACTAGGAAAAGTCTTCGCATTTAAGTTCTTTTCCTTTCTCCACTTGGAAATTATCAATTAATAGTTAGAATTCGTAGTCTTAAATAGGAAAATAATATAAATCATATTGTTCCTTAGCCTAAGGCTAAGCTCTCGTCTTTTGTATATTTCTTTTATTCCTGATGAGTATGAATAAGATTGTTTTTTAGTGTTACAAATGCTGTATCGGATTTGATACAGTATGATGAAACAATATCGATTAATATCGAATATTATTTTAAATAATTTTATAAAATTATAAAATGACTCTTTAATTTTACATAATTAAAATTTAATCTTAATTATTAGACTATTTAATGTCTCATGTGATTTATAGTTTGAGTCTCATAAATAACACTTAAGATAATGGTTATTGGATATTACTGAATGGATTTCAAATGGATCAAAAACCCTTTCCCTTTCTCTTCCAACAATGAACTATCATGATGGTTGGTGAACCAACATGATGTTTAGTGATTGAGTATATAACTTTTAGAAACAAAAACTTATGCATAGGTAACCTCAATAATTCTTAACCATTGAAGAACCACATTAAAGAAAGGAAGCAGAAAGGGAATAAATCTAACATCTTACGAAAACAAAAGCAATCATGGATACAGATACGCATCTTACGATTGGTATCAAAGCCTAATATTGCATGATTTGTTTTCTACTATATTTTCTACCGTGTATCGGTATGATTGCGTTTCTGTTTATGTTATATGAAGGGATTGTTGCATGATCTATTTTTTTTGTTCACGCGCAATGCTTTATCATCATAATAAACAATACGGACGAATGGTTTAAGTGCCAGAAACGAATATGAACCTTCGGTGTTGATATAACATAAATAATGAAACAAACCTTTGGTATGTATGGAAACGGTTATGGTTCGATGGTTTAGATTAAGGGTAATATACAGTAGAGAGAATGAAAATACCGTAAAGTTTTCGGTACGAAAAGAAACCGAAAACAAGATATGCTCTTCATAATGCTTCAAATAGTTTTCGTATCCTCTGTGATTATCATGTGGACCAAAGATGCTCTGGGTACTGTGGAATGTTTTACGGTATAAAGGGCAACGATATAAAGAAACTAAATAAAACTCCACTGTTATAGGTTAGAGTGAGAAACTCCATGAGGTTGTGTCATGGGTTAACTACCGAATATATACATAGTGGATGTGAAGATTGCTAACTTTAAGCCAACAGAGAATTCTAGAAAGGAATAGCAAAAATCCATAAAAGAAAGAAGTGGTAAAAAGAAAGAAAAAAAAAACGCAAGCAATGTTCTTGAGGAAGGCGAAGAAGATGAGCGTCACATGTCCAACAGGGAGGACACTGGCGAAGGCAATTGTCTTGGCTTCATTGGTTTTGCTCCTTTGGGCCAACTACTTAATGTTTGAGCATAACTTAATGGTGTGTTTATTTGGACCTTTGGGCTATTAGAGAATTAAGACTAGGTTATTAAATAGTTATGGTCTAGCTTTATAGATTTTAAATTTGGGTTATATTATGCAACCTTGATTATTAAGTAATTAAATTATGGACTTTAACCATAGGTAAAATAATTTTAGGATGGAACATAAGGGATTATTTAATTTATAATTGATTTATAAATAATATAATTTTGGAAATTAGTGCCATATTATATATTTCTTTGGTACTTTGAATATTTTATATTATATAATAGTTGGAATTAAATTTTCCTAGTATATTTTGAATGTAATACATGACATTATGAACATTTAGAATAGTTTGTTTGTCACCAAAGTAACCAAACTAATTAAATTAAATTTTGTCGTGTATGATAATTGTCCAATTAAATGTTTATTGCATAGACAACTTGTTAGTCACCAAAGTGACCTAGCTTGAAAAAATATTAAGCATTTAATTGCCATTTGTTCAATTGTTCATTATGATATGATGCTAAAATGACATCAAGGTTGAACTAAACAATTGAGATTATTAATTATAACGCTAGGAGGTCACCCAAAGGTGGACCATTGCTTATAATTAATGACATTAAAGGGATGACTTTATCAACATATTTGGTTAATATGATTGTATATCCAAAGATAACATGCATGTTGATTAGAATATAATTGATTGTCCATTATAGTAAACTATATATATGCGTCATAATAGGTTACAATTATATATTTAAATGTCACCCAAAGGAGAATTTAAATGCATAATCAAAGTATATTAGTTAGTTTGAATCCATTTAGGTTTACTCAAAGCATTAATATGTAGGCTGTATGTTGTATGTGCAGCTTCTACTAATTTGTTCGTCTTAAGAAATGGCTTAATCAAGTTCAATGGTCTGAACTATGGGGATTGGTCTGAACAAATCCAGTTCCAACTGGTTGTAATAGATTTGGACTTAGCCATAGTTTCAGACGTAAGGCTCGAAGCCGTAACTGAGACTAGTTCTGAAGCTGACTAGTCTTATTATGAGGCTTGGGAACGGTCTAACAGGCTAAGTTTGAATTTGATGCGAATGACAATCGCAGAAAATGTGAAGCTGTCAATGCCTAAAACGAACAATGCAAAGGAGTTTATGTTAAAGCTTAAAGAATACTCTCAATCTGATATAGTTGACAAGCCCATAGTAGGGACTTTAATGAGTCAGCTGACGACCAAAAAGTTTAACTGGTCACAGCCCATTCACAATCATGTAACTCATATGTCAAACCTAGCTGCAAAGCTAAAATCCATGGGTATGGATGTGAGTGAGTCCTTTCTAGTACAGTTCATTATCAACTCCCTTCCTCTAGAATTTGGCCAGTTCCAGGTGAATTATAACACTATTAAGGAAAAATGGTACCTTCAAGAAATTAAGGCCATATTGGTTCAGGAGGAAGGTAGATTGAAGAAAATAAAGGAACACTCTGTTCATCTCACATTTCATCAAGGTGCTAGTAGCAGTAAGAATAAACCACAACAGAAAGGAAAAGATAAGGACAAAGCTCTCAGTAAAGTTAATGAGGGTCGAATCAGGAAAGATAAGAGGTGCCACTTCTATAAGAAGCCTAGTCACTTTTAGAAAGATTGTCTTAAAAGAAAGGCTTGGTTCGAAAAGAAAGGTACATACTATGTCTAAGTATGTATAATCCATATGAAAAGAAGCTTGATGAGAGAACCGTTAGTGGTTATTTCATCGGCTATCTTGAAAAGTCAAAGGGATATAGATTTTATTGTCCTAACCATAGTACGAGAATAGTTGAGTCTGATAGCGCTAGGTTCATTGAGAATGGTCAAATTAGGGGGAGTGGAGAATCACAAAAAGTGGATATTCACGAGAATCTAGTAGAAACTACTCCAAGAAAAGTAGACACTATCACATCAGACGTGATTCCACCGGTTGTTATTCCTCTTGTTGCATCACGGATACACAACATACCGAACCAACAAATTAATGTTCCACTTCCATAAATTGAATATATTAATGACGAACCAGCTAATAATGATCAAGTTACAAATGATCAAGTAATGTCACAAGGCGTAACATTACGACGGTCTGTAAGCCATAGAAGACCAGCTATCTCAAGTGACTATGAAATTTACTCACTTGAACATAAATATGACTTGAGCATTGATAAAGATCGAGGCTCGTTCAAACAAGCCATAGAATGTAACAATTTTGAAAAATGGTTCAATGATATGAAAGAAGAGTTGAAATCAATGGATGACAACAAAGTCTGGGAATTAGTTAAGTTGCCGGAATATGCAAAGCAAGTAAGTTGTAAATAGGTCTTTAAGACCAAACGTGACTGACAAGGCAACATTGAAAGGTATAAAGCCAGAATTGTTGCCAAAGGTTATACTCAAAAGGATGGTATTGACTATAAAGAGACCTTCTCTCCAGTTTCAAAGAAGGACTCTTTAAGAAGAGTTATGGCACTGGTGGCTTATTATGATTTAGAACTTCACCAAATGGACGTAAAAATCGCTTTTCTAAATGGTGACTTGGAAGAAGAAGTTTATATGGATCAACAGGAAGGTTTCGTGACCACAAGAAAGGAACGATTAGTGTGTAAATTAAAGAAGTCAATATATGGATTAAAACAAGCTTCCCAACAGTGGTATCTTAAGTTTAATGATATCATTACATCTTACGATTTTGTAAAAAACACCATTGATCGATGTATCTATATGAAGGTTAGTAGGAGCAAGTTCATTATATTAGTCCTATATGTTGACGATATCCTTCTTGCTGCTACTAATATGGTTTTGTTACATGATGTAAACAATTTTCTTTCTAATAATTTCGAAATGAAAGATATGAGTGAGGCATCCTATGTGATAGGAATAGAAATATTCTGGGATAGATCACAAGGATTGTTAGGATTCTCTCAGAAGGGTTATATCGAGAAAGTATTAGAAAGATTTAAAATGGAAAAATGTTCCGCAGGGATAGTTCCAATTCAAAAAGGGGACAAATTTAGTCTAATGCAATGTCCACGAAATGATTTAGAACATAAGGACATGGAGTCTATTCCGTATGCATCAGTAGCTGGGAGCTTAATGTATGCTCAAATATGCACTAGGCTAGATATAAGTTTTACTATTGGAATTCTAGGACGATATCAAAGCAATCCTGGAATGGACCACTGGAAAGCTGCAAAGAAAGCCCTTAGATATTTACAAGGCACCAAGGACTATATGCTTACATATAGAAAATCAATCCATCTCGGAGTGATATGTTACTCGAATTCAGACTATGCCAGTTGTGTAGACTAACGGAAATCTACATTTGGTTACATGTTTCTATTAGCCGGAGGAGCAGTTTCATGGAAAAGTGGAAAGCAGTCCGTCATTGCCTTTTCCACTATAGAGGCTGAATTTGTCGTGTACTTTGAGGCCACAATTCATGGATTGTGGTTACGGAACTTTATCTTAGGCCTTGGTCTTGTTGACAGTATTACCAGACCACTAAGAATTTATTGTGATAATTCTGCAACTGTATTCTTTTCTAAGAATGACAAATATTCAAAAGGTGCGAAACAAATGGATTTAAAGTATTTGTCTGTGAAAGAAGAAGTGTAAAAACATAAAGTGTCAATTGAGCATATTGGTACCGATCTCATGATAGTAGATCCGTTAACGAAAGGCTTACCGCCCAAAACATTTATTGGTCATGTTGAACGGATGGGCCTTATAGATAAGTCCTTGTTAGCATAGTATTATGACATGTATACATATCATTGACTTGCTCGAATTGTTATGACACTTATAAATTCAATTACAATTATATGTTTTTGTTCACTTATTGGTTATCCATATTATGTTGTATACAATAATTATTATTTAAGAGATAACAATTACCGAATTACCCACTTAAAGTTTGTTGAGTTGAGTTGATTCTGTGATACATAGAAGGAATCAGGTTATATAACTTGTGACCGCCATGATCCCATCAGCTTAATTCAATTAAGGATGACTTGATCGATTCCATGTATTGTATGCACTTAAAGTTGTTGGATCACGAACCACATTAAGGAAAGGAAGCAGAAAGGGAATAAATCAACATCTTACGAAAACAAAAGCAATCATAGATACAGGTACGCAAAACTCAATTGATCCATAATTGTCTTACATCAATTACAGAATAATTTAATAATTTTTTTCCATAATTCATTTAATCTTTTATTTTTATTGACATTGGCAAGTTTGAATCTATCCCAAGCCCAGCTCATTTCTCCTCCTCTTTTTTTCTTGTAAATTAGGTGTACATCCACTTTATTATTGACTGATTGTGAGGCATTCGTGCGCAACGATTCTCACACCTTTCAGAAGTCAGAACCGTTTACCTTAACTTTGATGTAAACAAAGAATTAGAAACAAAGATCAGTACATCTCAAACAAAGTTTGCCACAATGAGAAATAATGCTTTCCCCGAGGCCAAATACCATTGGGATGTTCCCCTATGATTGTCAATATTGTTGTTGAAGAAGCTTAGAATTCTAACAGTCCGGTTCCCAATAACATGCCTAGAAGCATTAAAAAGAGAGAAGAGGGAAAACCCAATGAACAATTTGTGACAATTCAATATTTGCTTATTCAACTTGCAACAAATAGAATCAATTCACAACAATATTATATAGCTCACATACCCAGTTGCAACACCAATAAAGCAAATTTAGAAACTTATGCTTTATTGATCACGATGAAAACAAAAAGGTCAAAATAGGTACACTTAAAAAATGTGAGAGAAGCAACAACCACTCTCTAGAATAACCCTGGCTTTCCATCGTCCTTTCTACTCCACAATGATCTTCTTCTTCTCGCTCCAATGGTTATTTTCCGTCATTCTTTTCTCCTTCCAACTCTCTGAGCCTTCACCTTCTTTCAACCTGTCACTCATTTTCTACTCTAGTAGTTGTTCTTCATTTTCATTCCTCATCTTAATCTTACCCCCTGTAATACTAATCAACACACTTCTTTTAGCTCCCTAAACTATTTTCCTTTCTTCCTAACGAAAACCCTTATCCTCTCCCCTTAATTATTCAATCTAGTTGCACTAATACTTAACGAATAAGCACATATAACAATTTAATAAAATAAAACGTTATAGTTCTAAACATCACAATTATTGAAAAATTATATGAAAAAAGTGTCAAATTAGATCTTAACATTTTTACCAAAATTTAATTTAAACTCAAATATTTTAATACGTTTAAAAAGAAACTTAGCGTTTTATTTTAGTGCTCTTCTTACAAAGCTTTTGCAGCATGCAATTTAATGTTGGCATCCGTGAACTTTTTATTAGCATCTTTAACACTTTTGCACGTTTAAGAGAATTTACACTTACTTACAACCTTAGTTTTAACATGCTCTACACTCATCTCATGCAAGGCCTTCTCTAGCTACAAAAATCCATAAGCAAAAGAAATAGTCAAATGACTAAGGCCATAAAGGAAGACAGCAAATGCCAAACAAAAACCCTATACATGCTATGCACTCTTTATTAACTTCTAAAGCTTTCTTTACGCTATCTTCTTGGTTGCATTTGTACAATAGTTTAGATGCTTCTGTAGAAGCTTTGATTTGCTCGTGTGTCGAAGTTAACTCTTTTCTTATCAATACGAGAAGACCTATAATGAACTAAAGGTCCTGAATCTAGAGGAGAATAAATATTCGTGTATGCAAACAGGGACGGATCTAGAAATTTTTTTAAGTGGGGGAAAAATATTTAAAGTACTCTTATATTACTAAATTTTTTTGAGTGGGGGCATAATATTTAAAGTAATCTTATGTTACTGAATTAAATTAATAGGGGAAAATTTTTTAATGAGATCAAAACTTAAAATAATAATATTTTATATGAAATTTTTTGGAGACAGTGGGGGCAAGTGCTCCCACTTGCCCCCAATGTGCATCCGTCTCTATATGCAAAAGTAGTTAAAGCATACTCTATGCAACCATAAGAATAGAAGTGCATAAATAAATGGTTGAGATTAAGTAAGGAACTTAATGTACCACCTGTTAAGAAATGAGGAGTCAGTCACGCAGCGAAAACAAAATAACCAAAACCAATAAATCTTTCCCTGTGTGAACAAACACAACCAACACCAAAAGAAAAACAGCAGCCAACAAACTCACAAGTGCAAGAAACTAAGTAGCAAGCAATAAAGAACACAGACAATTTTTACGTGGAAAACCTCCCTCAATGTGAGAAAGGAAAAACCACGGGACCTAGTCCAGTAAAGAAAAACTCCACTATCACCAATCAAGTTATAAAGAGTTTTTCACCTATAAATATAATTAGAGTCACCACTCAACTCAAGATACAACAATAATCATTAACAAGATGAAAGAATTAAAGAGTTGAGAACAATATCACCCTTAGAATCTGACATCAACTTCGACTAAAGATTAGGGCACATTGGAGACCTCCAAATCCAATCTCCACCATTCAAAATGAAGAACAACGATAGAAGAATCTCTGGTTAAAATTTTAGGTCGATCCATCAAGAAATCACCATGCAATCGAAGGTTAGAAGAAGACTACGCAATGTTGAAAAAAAACAAAAATTTCCTCCTTTTTTTTTTCTTTTCCCTCTCTTTTCTCTTCCAGCTGAACCTTTCCTCTCTTCTCTTATTTAAGGATAAAAACACCCTTTTATACTTAGGCTTTGGGCTCCACTTAGAAGTGACCTAAGCCCAACAAATCTCCCCCTTACGACTAAGTGGAGGATCTATCCATACCGGCCATCAAGCAACAAGTCTCAAGCTTCTCTTTCAGTAATGCTTTAACTCTATATGAACCTTCTCTAGCTCTAGCAACTTGGAATTCACCACATCTCATATCCAATGATACCTAACATCAATGTGCTTAGACCTTGCATAAAAACTAGCATTCTTACCAAGATGAATGGCACTCTGATTGTCATAAAACAACACATACCGGTCCTGCTTGAAACCAAGCTCAAGAAGAAAGGTTTTCATCTACAGCAACTCCTTGCAAGCCTTTGTAGCTGCAATAAGCTCAACCTCTATGGTTGACAAAGCAACACACTTCTGCAACCTTGATTGCCATGCTATATCTCACCTTACAAACTTGATCATGAAACCTGATATAGACTTTTGAGAATCAACATCTCCTATTATGTTTACATCCGTAAAATCAACTAGCAAAGGCTTATCACCACCAAAACTAAGACTCAAGTCAGTTGTACCTCTGAGATACCTCATAATCCACTTCGCTGCATTCTAATGCTCTTTACTTGGATTAGAGAGAAAACGATTCATTATACCAACTGCATGAGCAATGTCTGGCCTAGTATACACCATGGCATACATCAAACTGCCAACTGCTGAGGCATATGGAACTTTCTTCATCTCTTCCTTCTCTTTGTCTGTAGAAGGACAATGGTTGACACTCAACCTGAAATGGGGAGCAAGTGGGCTAGCAATAGGTTTAGCCCCAGTCATACTAAACCTTTGAAATACCTTCTTTATGTACTTCTCTTGTGACAAGTACAGCTTCCTGGCATCCCTGCAATGAGTAATTCTCATGCCTAAAATTTGCTTGGAATAACCCAAGTCTTCATGGCAAAAGACTTACTTAGCTTCTTCTTCAACTCAGCAATCCTAGAAGCATTCCGACCCACAATCAACATATCATCCACATAAAGTAACAATATGATAAAATCATCGTCAGAACATCTGCGTACAAACACACAGTGATCTCCAGAAGTCTTCTTGTAGCCTTGCTCTGCCATAACTGATTCAAACTTCTTATACCACTACCTAGGAGCCTGCTTCAATCCATACAAGCTCTTCTTCATTTTGCAAACAAAGTCCTCTTTTCCTTTCACCTTGAAGCCCTCAGGTGTTCCATGTAACTCTCCTCCTCCAAGTTACCATAAAGAAAGGCTTTCTTCACATCCATCTGCTCAATCTCCATATCAAGACTAGCAGCAAAACCAAGAACTGTTCGGATAGAAGACATTTTTACAATAGGAGAAAAGATGTCATCAAAGTCAATACCCTTCCTTTGACCAAATCCCTTAACAACCAATCTGGCCTTATACCGCAGCTTCAAACTATGCTCTTTAGCTTTGATTTTGAACACCCACTTGTTCTTCAAAGCTCTTATGCCCTTAGACAACTTCACCAGCTTATAGGTGTGATTTTCATGCAAAGATTTCATCTCATCTTGCATAGCTTCAATCTAATGATCCTTATGCTCATCTTCAATGGCTTCCTTCTAACATTCAGGTTCTCCCCCATCAGTGAGTAACACCCAATCCTCAGGTGAGTAACGGGATGAAGGAACATGCTGTCTAGTAGACCTCCTAAGTGGAACAGCCGGCTCACCCATAACTTTAGGAACATAAGCATCTACCTCATCAACAACAGCATCACCATCAACATTTTCAACATCAACATGCTGATCAGGAACATGATTCTAGACATCATCATGATCATCAGATCTAGCAACATCATGAGCACCAATATGAGAAATGGGATCAAGATCAATTAGGTTACCAGAACTAGAATGCCCTGGCTTCTCTACCTTGTCAATATCTTCAATGGTTTGATCCTTCATGAAGATACATCACGGCTTCTCACAAGTTTCTCCTCAACAGGATCATACAGCCTATAACCAAACTCATCAAGGCCATAACCAACGAAAATGCATTGCCTCGTCTTAACATCCAACTTGGACCTCTCATCTTTAGGCACATGTACAAAAGCTTTGCATGCAAACACTCTCAAGTGTTCATAGGAAATATCCTTGCCATACCACACCCTGTTTGGAACATCACCCTGTAAAACAATAGTGGGAGACAAATTAATAACATGTGCAGCTGCTAATACAGCCTCATCCCAAAATGAACCAAGCAATTTAGCTTCAGAAAGCATGGACATAACCCTCTCCATTAAGGTATTGTTCATCCTTTCTGCCACGCCTTTAAGCTGAGGGATCTTTGGAGGAGTCTTTTGGTGTCTAATGCCCATCTGTCTGTAGTATTCATCAAACGGCCCAAAGTATTCACCACTGTTGTCAGTGCGAATGCACTTCAGCTCCTTTTTAGCCTCCCTCCCAATAGAAGCTTGAAACTGTTTGAAGACCCCCAACATTTGGTCTTTGGTCTTCAAGACATAGACCCATAATTTCCTGGAACATTCATCAATGAAGGAAACAAAATACAATGCACCCCTCAAAGTCTTTGTCTTCATAGGACCACACAAATCTAAATGCACCAACTCAAGCAGCTCAGTCTTTCTTGAAGGAGGATTAGTCTTAAAAGAAACTCTGTGTTATTTTCCAGCCAATCAATGCTCACACTTTTCCAGTTTAACACACTTCAAATATGATAAAAGATTCTTCTTGGCCAACACATTAAACCATTTCTCACTAATATGGCTAAGTCTTCTGTGCCATAATACTAAAGAGTCATTCTCAACTACATTCACCCTGTTAGTACATACTGAAGTTGTTATCCAATATAAGCCAGAGCGCTTTCTACCACGAGCCACCACCAAGGAACCTTTAATGAGCTTCCACATACCACCACCATTGGTACTCACATAACCCTCATCATTAAGATTACCGACAGATATCAAGTGCAAACAAACATTAGGTGCATGCTTAACATTGTTCAAAATAAGTTTAGTTCTCGTACCTATTTCCAACATAATTGTCCCAATACCAACCACTTTAGAGATAGTTTCATTTCCCATATTCAATACCCCATAGTCACCTGGAGTATAAGATGAGAAAAAATCCTTCTTTGATGTAACATGAGAACAAGCACCAGTATCTATAACCCAGCTTGATTCATCACAAACAACCCCAATTAGGTCTCATTAAGGACTGTCACAAGGTCTTCTTCAATGGCAATAGCAACACAATTCTCATTTTCATTCTCTTTCTTTTCTTCCTTGCCTTTGTTGCCCTTATTCTCTCTCTTCAACTTCCATCAATTTTTCTGCAAGTGCCCTTTCTTATCGCAATAAAAGCACTTAATATATTTGTATCTGCCTTTGGATTTACTTCGACTTTGCTCTCTATTTTGAGAACCCTGGTAGTTATTTCTCCCCCTAAAGGTAGTCACCAAGACATTTATCATAGAGGAACCCTAAGACTTTCTTCTCATTTCTTCATTCAATACATTGCTCTTGGCAAGATCTATAGAGATAACACCATCCGGAGCATAATTTGACAATAAAGATCTAAAAGTTTCCCAAGAGTCTGGTAAGGAGCCAAGGAGAAACAAACCCTGTATTTCTTCATCGAATCTAATCCCCATTGCTGACAACTGATTCATAATTCCCTGGAAGTTATTCAAGTGATCTGTCATAGGAGTCCCATCACTATACTTCAAAGCTAACATATGCTTTATTAAGAACATCTTGTTGTTCCTAGTCTTTCGAGCATACAGCTTCTTAAGCTGCTCCCACAAGTTCCAAACATGTGTCTCACCAGAAATATGATTCAATACATTGTCGTCAACCCACTGTCTGATAAAACCACACACCTGTCTATGTATCAAAGTCCACTCTTCACCCGATTTATCATTAGGCTTTTCGATGGCAAATACTGGTAAGTGAAAATTCTTCACATAAAGCAGATCCTCCATCTTGCCTTTCCAAAGAGAATAATTGGCGCCATTCAAAGTAACCATCCTACTAGTATTGACAACTTCCATTGTTCACTACAACCACAAATATTTCGAACCAACAAAGCTCTGATACCACTTGTTAGGAAAGGGGGAGTCGATCACGCAGCGGAAACAAAGTATCCAGAACCAATAAACCTTTCCCTGCATGAAGAAACACCACCAACACCAAAAGAAAAATAGCAGCCAACAAACTCACAAGCGCAAGAAAATAAGCAGTAAGAAATAAAGAACACAGGCAATTTTTTCGTGGAAAACCTCCCTCAATGTGAGAAAGGAAAAACCATGAGACCTAGTCCAGTAAAGAAAAACTCCACTATCACCGATCAAGTTACAAAGGGTTTTTCACCTCTAGATATAACTAGAGTCACCACTCAACTCAAGATACAATAATAATCATTAATAAGATGAAAGAATTAAAGAGTTGAGAACAATATCACCCTTAGAATCTGACAGCAACTTCGACTGAAGATCAAGACATCTTGGAGACCTCCAAATCCAATCTCCACCGTTCAAAATCAAGAACAACAAGAGAGGAATCTCTAGTTAAGATTTTAGGTCGATTCGACAAGAAATCACCATGCAATCTAAGGTTAGAAGAAGACTGTGCAATGCTGAAAAAAAATGAAAATTTCCTCTTTGTTTTCCTTCTTCCTCTCTTTTCTCTTCCGACTGAACCTCTCCTCTCTTCTTTTATTTAGGGTTTAAAACACCCTTTTATACTTAGGTTTTGGGCTCCACTTAGAAGCGACCCAAGCCCAACATCAACACCACCGTCCCAGAAAAAGTTTATGAGTGTCAACACCAAACTGCATGCTGCAAAAGCTTTGTGAAAAAGTTTATTGATATTTAAAAAACATAAAAGGATAAGTGTTTAAACCTTTTTTTATCCTTATGAAGCTCGTTAGTTTTATATTCAAAAGTTTTCATTATTTGTTTGAAACACATATAAGACTTGTTTTTACTCAATTAATTGTCCTACTATGTTATATTTGGGATCAAATCACCTGTTCTATTTTTGTTGTTCCAACTTTGCTCCAAGTCATCTTATCCACACATTTATATGAAACCTACATAAATATATGGATGAGATAAGTTGGAGTAGCAAAAGTGGAACAGCATACACCTCTCTGTTATTTTTTTTTCCTATGTCTCTATTTTGATTCAGACAATATTTAAGTCACAAAACTAGACGGCATATTCGAATGATGTATTTTTTAGACATTTTTATTTATTTTGTTTTGGATTTTAGAAATCTAAAAAATGTAGAACCATCCCAACGCAAATATTGAAAATGTTTTCAAATCTAATCTAGAGAAAAATCTGAATATAAATGTGGTAACAACTACAAACAAAACGGCAAAGTAATTAGATGAAGAAAAACTTACTATAACTTCCACCTATAGAAACGTTATACTCATTGTAGCCACTAAAATCACTATAGTAAGTTTTTGTGGCCAGTCACCGAAGCCACCACCATTATTTCACACAATTGTTTTAGGTTGTGGCTTCTTTTATCTTCTTACATACATAATTTTATGTTGTACGTAACATCTCCTCAATATCTCCAAAACGGAGGAAGCATACGGTTAATGCAGCAATTTGACCATGGCCCTTCTGGTTATAGTGATTCGTGTAATTTCTATAAAGAGGTAATTAGGTCTTCAGAATAAGGAGATGATGGGTATTTGGTTGTAAGGGTAATTAAAACCTAAAGAATAAATATTGTTTAGGCACAAGAATAAAGTAAGCTTATTTTGAGTATAAAATAAGCTTTGTTTAAGTTATCATGGGCTAAACCCATAAGTCTAATAGGATCAATCTTAATTTAAGTACAATAATATTTATATTTATATATATAATGTTTGTTTGACTAAGGAAGAGACTTGAACCTTTGACTTATACAACTAAAGCCAAAACTCTTAACCATTTTTCTACATATTACAACTTGAATAAATTTGATGTAGGAATATTTATATAAGTTTTATACATGTTAAAAGATTGGGTTAAAATGCGTTTTGAATTTAAATTAAATTTGGCATGAGCTTTAATATTTTGATAAGTAAGAATACAAGTTAAGACTTAACTTGTATTCTTACTTATCAAAATATTAAAATAAATGAGTTTCTAAATTTTTTAAAATTTGAATGAATTTAATGATACCTAGAAATAAGTTTCTAAGTGAGTCATAAAATTAAAATTGATTAATTCAATCTTAATTAGAAATAAGTCTATAATTAAATTTAAATTAGTATGTTCATAAGTTGAATATTAGAAATGAATTTCTAATTAAATAATATATAATAATGTTTCTAATTAAATTGAAGTTATTAGTGTAATAATAAATTAGAAATAACTTTTTGATTAAATTAAATTAATTAAATCAAACATTAAGTTTAATTATTTAAAAGGAATTATCTTTTCATACTTTTTAAAGCATTTTGGCTTTAATGATATGCTCATATTATAGAACACATTTCAACCTATTATTCAAAAGTGTTGAATATTTTTTTCTCGAATTTGTTTCAAGAAAATGGTTGTAATGAGAACCTCAATTTTAATTCAAACACTAGCATAACATAATCATGTGAATTTCATGAAAGCATAATTGAATCAATATCGTATAGTGCCTAGGATGAACCTAATGTTACATGTTATATTGGTGACTAAAATGATACAAGATTTCATCTTTGTTGGTTATCAAGGGTTCTCCACTCCTATGAGCAAAAATCAAGTGTTTTGCAAATTGTTCATGTCCCAACATAGAGATATGTTTAATTAGAGTGTAGAATACTACTCTATTGGATCATATTCACGCATATAATTGGGTGGAGTAAACTTTCTTGAAAGCGCATAAAAGAAGAAAAATATCTAGAGACCTTAGTTTTAATGGCCTATCATTATAAAGCTAAGAACATGTATGAATTTTAATGATTTATCTAAAGAACTAATTCACTCAACTACCTACAAAATTTGTCAAATTCCATATTAATAGGATTCATTGAATTTTATAATTTTAGTCAAAAAATGTTAAGTCACTTCTTTTATTCTATGTCTATGATACTTACAAATTATTCATTGTCTGTAGCAATAGTTAAAATTTGAATATTATGTTTTTATTAAAATGCATTGTTCTTTCAATTTTAATTGTTTTATATGTATGGCTTACACATATCATACTTGAGATATTCATAAATAAATATACCTATATAAAATAATAAATTATTTATCAATTATTATATGGATGATGATTGGAAACTTAGTGACCTTTTGATTCCATAATTAATTCCAAAAACAATTAAAGTTTCTATTTAAAAGATTACATCAAATTTACTGACATTGATAATAAATATATATTAAATGTGTCATTTTGGACATATGTGTTTGAGGAAAATAACTATTATATATAAAACTTTGCCATATAATTCATTAAAGGTGAAAATTTTAATAGTTTAGAATTTAGAATTTAGAATTATAAAAATCCAATATGTTTTGGAAGAGAAAAAGGAATTTTTTTCTCGTTACATGAAATCTTGATAGTCTTCAAGCACACTATAACTCAACATAGGAAAGCTGTGAGACATGTGGCTTATATAAAGAACTCTTTGGCTTATACAACATATATACTAATGTTATGCAAGAGATTGAAAGGTATGACCATGCCAAGAATGTAGGGTCCATGATGATTAACATGTTATAGGGGCATCCTAGCAACCATATTTTAATCACGCACTATTATATTTTACATATATATGTATATACAGTAATACATACATAAATCATAAATAAAAATATAAAATGGGAGAATTCAATGCTGAGGCATGTGAAACTAATGTAAAACTCATTGAATTGACACATTCTTGCATCTACATTAGGAGCATCTGAGAATGTTCTTAACCCATAAAATGAATACTAAGATGACATAGGATGCTCTAAGGCACCTATCGAAAAACATTTCGAGACCTCTAAGCTATATACTATGACATATATGGCCAAGTTATGCTCACAAGGAGTTAAAAACTAAGAAGAGGAAGCACAATGGTGAGTCTAAATTAAAAGTGAAAAAAAAGGCCTTCCACAATTCTTAGTATTCAAAGAATAACTAAAGCCAACTAAAATGGGAAAGGAAAAGGTCCTCCTATTGAGAAAAAGTTTTTGTGTCAATGTTTTAGTTAGCTTTTGATTCGATATTAATTTCCTTAATAATAGAAAGGACAATTTCTTGAAATTATAATATTCACGATTTTTTGTTGGATGGTTTTGCGATATTATATATTTTTTGTTAAACAAATAATATTTTTTATTTAATAGGCTCATCTATTTTTTATAATATTTATGCTAATTTGTTGCATGCTAGACTTGATCATATTGAATAAAATCTAATAAATTGATTGGTCAAGCATATTTTGATTAGAAGATCTACATAAAGTAGGATAATCTACTTGTAAACATTGTGCTGCTAACAAAATAATGTGAAAACCATTAAACATAGGGCAAAGAGTTGCTAAGCTATTGCAATTAATTCATTAACATATCTGTAGCTAAACAGATGTAAAAGCATGGTATAAAAGTACTTATTTCATATAATTATACTCATTATAGTTATAGTTATTTGATTTCTCAAAATTTGAAACATTTTATTGTTTCAAAAAAAATATAAAAATTTATTTGAGAATCCATAAGATAAAGTCGATAAAGAATTCAAGAACTAATCAAGTATAAGAATACTGATTTGATCAATTCAAGAGCTCATGTGATGAAAATTGAATGGATAGCTAATAACTATCATATCAATTTACTAATAAGATGGTGTTACAGAGATAAGAAATAGCACTCTTATCATGGTTAAGTCTATAATGATATAAGAAAATTTGCCTATCACCTATTAGGGTGATATGTTATTGCTGATCAAATATGTACCTGATAGTATGCCTATGAAATCATATCTTAAAACAACATTAGATATGGATAGGTAAGAGACCTAATAAACCATATTTGATTTCTTAAGAATGTATTTCTTGCCTATATTAATGGTCCCTTTTATAAGTATGAGAATTTAGGTTCCAAAATGAAGAAGAATATCTTTAAAAGTTTTTTTTAACATTACAAAGGGTATATGTTCAAAGGTGGACAAGGTAATAAAGAAACAATTAAATTTGTGCCAGAAGATATCTCATTTTTAGAGAATGATTTTCTAAAGCAAGAAAGATAGTTTAAAACTTATCCCTATATGGGAGACTTGAATCGTAATGATCTTGTAAGATAAGATCAAGTAAATGATATTCATCATAGTGGGAGTAATTTAGGAGATGATGAATTGGTCTCTGATCAATGACAATTGCAACCTAATGGGAGTTCTTTACTTTTATCTAATTTGAGTGGGCGCAATATAAATGTAAAGATATTCGTTTCTCAAATTTTCATTACACCCATACTTTGAGTGGAATATTCCTCATGTAATTTTTAAGTTGAAAGGAATAAGCTTTGTTGTAATTGTAGCACCCCACCCTCGCGAGACATGCACCCAACATCCTGAGTGGTGTCCGAGTGTAAATCCCGCAAGGGCGGCATGCTAGAACAATCAAAACTCATTGAAACTTGGTAAAAAGAATCTTTTTTATACACGTGCGGAAATCAATATTCAAATTCGGGCCCATACTTTATTTCATAAAACTCGAAATCACAAATATCATTACACTTTGATCAATCTCTTTTACAAACCTTTGCACTTTGGAAAGTTATTACAGCTGCACATGATACAAAATTTTCGGAAGACTCCATTCGATACAAAAATAAGAAGATATAAATGCATACGCAATCTAATCTCGAGCTCTAACTCTTACTTGAATGCAGTAGGTATACTCCTGTTTGTCTACCGGGGTACTCTTTAGATCCTAAAAAAAATTGCAAATTTTAGGTGAGTTTTGCGAACTCAGTGAGTGACCATCCTCAACGGCTCACTCAATTACACAACACATAAAAAAATCAGTCAAATTACTCATATCAATATAATCATTCATATTAGGCATATGCAGTGCACATGAGACCCACTTTCGATTTGTTACTTTGTTGTGATCGAGTGCCTATAACTGTCTCGTATCCATTGTGGATACCGGGCTCATTGATAACTGTCCCGTATCCATTGGAGATACCGGACTCATTTTACATAGTGAGCCTTTGGCTCTTATACACTTTCTGAGCTTTAAGCTCTTTCTCACATTCTGAGCTTTGAGCTCTTTTTTTTGTGGCTACTCCGATCACAACTGCCTTTATGTTTCATGCATATATGTAATGAAATGCATCACATATAATATGGTCAATCGGTCATGTGTTTACATATTCACATTCAATTCACATTTTCCATCGGACCCAAAGTTCGGCATTCAACAGTATTGTTAAGTAACAATTTTTTCAATCATGTGCATATTCGCATGTTTCTTCAGACCTAAGTCTGACATTTAAATATCACATTTATAAGCACATATTTCATCATGTTTACATACAAGTAGCACTTCAATATTGCATTCAAGCATCAGAAACCTCAGACCTTCATTGTCCGGAATCACACAATCAAATCACATTCGCATCTCATTTATAATCACTCAATTCATAACATAAACAAAACAAACAATAAAGTAAGACCATCTAGGCCTACTCACAAGTCACTCCCGAAGCTACTGCCTGGAAGTTCCGGCAACGTCTGGAGGTTGACATTCCAGTTGCTCCTCTATAACAAGCAATATACGCATATCACAATTTGGCACAATTTTAAGTGATTAAAAATGCACAAGTATGTATATGAAATATGCACAATACATATTCATGACAATCTCGAGTATTTATCCATTAGTTTCGTCACAAAATCAATCTCATATCAAGACTCACCTAAGTATAATTTACACTTAGGTTTATACCTCAATAAAATCATTAAAATCACAATTCACAACTCATTGAATCACCTTCAGATTTTTCCCAAAAACTGACTTTCGGGTTCATTTTCCGGGATCATTTAGACAATGAAAATGAAGTAATTTGGTTATACTCTCTTAAATTTCTTCCTCTAACTATTCTCTAAACAATCTTTCTCATCTCAAACCATCATCTTACAACTATTCTTTAACTCTAATTTCATTCTTTTGGTCATTTCTAAAGATCTCAAAACCCAAGTATATACATACTTACACTGTGAAAAGAAAAAACAGAGCATATATTTCTCTATCAACTTTCCATATATGTACTCTTTCATGTATATTTTTCATGTTGTTGGATCCTGTTTCCAGAACCCAACTCTCTTGCTTACTCATTCGTCTGTTGGACCCCGCTTGATTCCAGAGTCCAACGCTTGCTCTAATAATCATGAAACGTGAGCATGCATATTAACTTGAAGGGTTCTTTCATTAAACCCTCATTAGCCATCTTTTTTTTTTCATTCTCATAACATCCCAAAAATTTACTCACAAATTGTTCCATGGTGTGCTCATGCAAATCAGTCACTATGCTTGAAATCAATTCTCCTACTTGTGAACAAAATTTGGAAATCTTCAAACCTGAATTTCCATTTGCCTTCTTCATAGAAATCATATTTCTATGTCTCTAGTTTACTTTAAAGAAAGAATCATCTCAATCGAAGCTCTATAGCTCAAGATATGCTTAAAAAGCTCAATTCTGTTCAAACCCTAATCATGCTGTCCTAACCGACCTCTCACTTACTTTAATGAAAACTTTCTCAAATCAACTCCAAATGAGACAAATTTTCATGGACAGGTAGATACATGTCTTATGAATCTATTTCTTTAAGAATTACTTCATTCGGGGGTCGGATGAGGGAGTTATGCCCAAAAGAATAGACCATGTTCATACCTTAAATCGATTTGCACCTCTCTTGGCGCGATCGCCATAACTTTCACCAAAAATGTCGGATGAATTTTGTTTTTAGACCATTAGAAAGAAGACATCAAGACCTACAACTTTCATGCAGAACATCAAATCTGATTATGCCTCTAACAGTCTCAAAAATCGCCATCGTTCCCCTGAATGTCCGCTAAACGGACATGTATGTCTGTTTAACGGACATGTATCGGGCCTAGGAGGCCAAATGACCCGAGAATGTCTGTTAAACGGACATAGACTGACCAAAGGGTGTTTTTACACCCGAGAAGGTCCGTTAAACGGACCTTATGTTCGTTAAACGGACATTGGGTCTCCCCAAAGTCCTCCAAACCCTCTTTCAAGCCTCCTATCTTCATCCTACCACCATATACGCTTATAATCTTCACAAATTCACTTATTCTAAGGACTAAACACTTCATAACAACTTAAACAACAAGTTCATTTCACAAAACTCTCAAATATCAATCCATTTAAATCATTAAGACCACAAATTCTCATCATATATCATAGCTGTCATGTTCATACACTCCATGCAACATCATAAATTCTATCAATCATATCTCTTAACTCCTACATCCAAAAATCACAAACTTTATAGCGTCGAAAGGCTAAAAGGATCATCTACAACTTCTATGTAGATAACTTTGACCAGCTCTATCTAGATTTTTCCATTTTGTTCCCTTGAAACAGTTCACAAAATCTTATCCTTATGAAAAACTTGAACTTTGTTCCTATTTCACTTCCTTTGCTAATAGACCATCATTCTTATCCATTTAAATACCAATTGGAGTTCATCAATTCATCAACTTCAATTTATTCAAAAACATCTCATGATTAAGATCATAACATTCCTATCTTTCTTGTCGATATTCCCTCACTTATATATATGTATAACAATAGGTCATTCATTAACCCAAGTGGATAGCCTCATTCAATTATATCTAAGTTCAACCCACCACATCATACACAAATCATAATTCATATCCACACG
>JAOTAX010107780.1:0-26857 GCA_025629825.1 Erythroxylum guanchezii | reverse complement strand
TGAAATGTTTATAAATGGAAAATGAAAACAATTTTGCTTATTTTCAATTTATAAATATATTATCCACGAGCTGTCAATCTCACCCCCCTTTCATCCCCATCTCCAGGTATTCGAGCAGGAGATCGGTTGAAAGAATGTCAAGACATTTTGGTTCGATTTTTGCTTAGCCAGTAGTTTTATATTATTTTTGATTTTGGTATTGAATATGGCTTGGAAGGCCATTAGTGTGTTGTAAGCATTATCTCATGACGTATATGAATTATGAATTTATGTATGGTTTTGAGTTATAAATTTGTGTATGATTATGAAATATGAATGGAATTGTATATGAATGGGATTATATATGAATGGAATTTGATTCTGAGTATGGATTATGGTTTTGAGACTTATTGAAGTGTTTTATGTTTAGACTTGCGTTTGTTTATGCTGGGATTTCGGACAGGAGGTCCGATGAAGTGTGTGGATGGTTTTGGGATTTTAGAAGTGCATTTAAAATCATTTGCAAATTTTTTGGTTGTATAGAATGCAGCCGTTATGCTGCTGAAATTTATATGGCAAAGAATAAGAATAAGAATTAGAATAAGTTTTGTTAAAGATGAGATAAGAATTTAGTTAAAAGATGAAATTTTAGGTTGTGTATGAATGTTTAAGACAAATTATATGATATTGAGATATTGCATGATTAAGAAAAATTGAATAAATTGAGTGTTTGTTTATGGATAAATTTCCAAAAAGGGAAATAATATGGATTGGTTTTGATTTGAATAAAGATGAAAAGGAATAAATATTATGAGAAAGAAAGAAAAAAAATCTAGACCAAATTTCGGATTGGATTAGTCTTAGGGTTTCCAACGCGAGGAATTTTTCTAAAATTTCGTTACTTGGATGTCGGACATTAGTTTCGGTTCTTTTGCTTCCGTTTGTTTGTTTTCGATTTCTAGCAATCCGATTTATATTTTTCGTTTTCGATTTTAGTTTCGATTCGTTTCGCTTCGCGATCTGCTTCTTTGATTTCAACGTTTGTTTGTTCCGAGTTTCCGATTCGTTTCTCTGTTCTTCGCTTTATTTTTGTTTTTCGTTTTTCGCTTTTCCGGTTGGGATCTGGTTTCAAGATCGGGTCCCAACAGTGAGTATGATGTTCATACTATCTTTAATATTGATGAGTTATCTCCTTTTCATTTTATAGATAAAGATAATAATTTAAGGATAGTTCCTTTTAAGGAGAGGGGAAATGATGGGAACTAAACATTTATTAATCAAGTGCTCTAATTTGTTGAAGATCCATTGAAGAACTTTAGACGATGATTTGTTAAGTAGTAGAGAAAAGAAGACTAAAGAGGATCTTAATTATCTCATGGTGTATCTTTATATAAAAAGTGATGCTTTGCTACTTCAAAAGACTAAAACAACACTATAATATAGATTTAAGTGAAAGAGCAAGCTAAGGAATACAAGATGTAACTAAAGCTAGATGCAAAAGTAAACAAGCAATAATCTTTCAAAGGTCTTTGAAAGTTGAGAAACATAATGTAACTAGTGCTAGAGTCATATTAGTGTCAAGTGCCAGTCTTTTGCTAGTTTTACATATGGGAGAAATAAAAGAAAACTAGAGTCATAATGGTTACTTGTGACTAGCATCGAACTCATCTATAAAAAGTACTATAAAGTTTTGTAATAAAACCAACATTATGTGTTTTTTTAAAACAGATGTCAAACTTGTAGTTTAATTGCTTGGGATTATATTATCTTATAATTTTGTTTCCATTCAACGTTGTAGTTCTCAGGATTTTATGTCTATAAAAGACTTTCTTATTATTGTAATTAAAGAAATGACGAGTATTGATCAATTGAATAAATTTTGAGAGATTTTTTTTCATTCTTAATTTTAGAGAAACTGTTGTTTTAATTTTTTAAATAACTTGTGATCTTATCTAACTTGCTTAGCAATCAAATCATAAAATATCATCACTTCCAATCCTATATTTTTAAGAGTGTGAAAATCCATATCATTATTCTTTTATGTTAATTTCGAGTTTGTTTTTATATTAAGCTTTTCCTTTTTAAAGAAAAATTAAATGTATATGTGTAATAATATAAAAAGTGACTATAAATTGGGAGAATTATGGTCTTAAAGATTCAAAAACATTTAGCATGATCGAAAAACAATGCTAAAAGTTGGAAAATAATGTTAAAAGGGCATGGTAGTAAAAAAATACTAAAAGTTAGCCAATAGACTGAGTATATATTTAGTGATGCTAACCATCAGCTAGAGCGAGAAGCTACTAAAAAACAAGTAGCACTTTTAAAGCAAAACTAAAATTGTAAATTGCCAGCTATTGAGAGGTATTCTATAATCTTGTAAGCTAACTACTACACCGAATATGCACGTTATAGAAGATTATCTTCACTCTAATTATGTCCCTGATCTTAAATAAGAGGGATTCCTTTTATTGTTGTTTGGCCTACGAATATTCTTCTATTCGTTTAGTCCATAAGCCATATACCATGGAGCCTAGGAATATCTTATAGACTATACAATCAACTAATTTTTGGGAATGATTCTGACAACTCCATTTAACAAATTTCTTCTAGTCACCAATTGGAGGGTCTAGCTTGACAAGTATTAAGATGTTTTTCCATATAACAATTTAATAGTCATATTGGAAAAATATATGAGGGATGAACTCCTAATCACTCTTGCAGAAGGGTCATATACTGAGCTTGCTCAAAAATTTTGACAATCTATCCATAGGACTTAATTTTCCTTTAACTACTAATCATAGAATGATTGAGGCCCAAAGATTATCATATTTGTATCATTCTAGTCTATACCACTTGAATTTAGCTATCCGGTCCTTAAGGAAATTTTTGTAGGAACCATTAATGACTACACCTAAAGATGTTTTGGCCCAGAGGTGGGCATCCACACTATTTGGGTAAGTTTGATTATTAATAGATAATCAGGTAGTGAGGTTTTGAGGAATAACATAATGTAGTTTAGTCTAGTGTCAATCACATATTTAACTAATTCTTTCACAAGGATGACAAGTTTTAATGGAACAAGCTCCCCAACCTTGTTGATATTGCTATGTGGTGTCCATATATCATTCTAGAAGGAGGTTTTCTTTCCATTCAATATTTTGTAGATGAAGGCTACCCTAGCTTTTTCTCTAGTCCTAACAATATTCACTATAGTCTATGATGAATTTTTCTTAACCTTGATTAACGGGAAATTGTCCTTCCTTAAATAGTACTCACACATCCATTTTGTTTATAATGATTGTTTACTGATAAGTGTCATGCAGATCCTCTTCAACGTCACTATCGTGTTAGTTACTTTTAAGGATGTGAACCCTAAACCTCCTTCTATTTTAGGCTCGCCTACCCCTTGTTATTTCACCTTAGCAATTACTGTTTTTGGACCATTTCTTGACCACAGGAATCTTCTTATGATTTTTTCAACGTTTTAATATTAGAAAGACCAAGTGGGAGGACTAGTTGATATGGATGTTTTTCACCATTGAATTTATAAGCTTAGCTCTTTCAGTTATTGACAAGCTATTATTGCACCAGCTTTGGATTCTTCTTTAGATTTTGTCAAGTAGTGACTATAGATTTGTGAAGGTTGGTTTTTTGGGGGATGTTGGGATGCCTAGGTAGTTGAGTGGGGGCTTTGGTAATCTCATCACTACTGTAGAAGATGTTCGAATTGCACCCTTCATTGCACTTATTGAAACGTATAAGCCACTCTTCTCCCTATAGAAATCAAGTCTCTATAGCCTTCTGAATGTATTCAAACCTAACATGTGAGCACCCAAAGAATAAGTATTAGCTTTAGAAAACAAGAACATATCATTAACAGAAGATAAGCTAAGAAGTTTAATTATTTCGCATCTACTATGGAATTTGTATTTCTTATCCTGGGATATAGAAACTTTTGGGAGCTTTATCGAAACCTCTATGCAGAATATGACTAGTTAGGGGGACAATGGATCCCCATGCTTTAATCCTCTTGTATGCTAGGTGAGCTTCGTAGGTTCCCTATTAATAAAGATGATAAAGGATATAGTTTTAATGCTTTGTTTAATCCATCTTCCAAATTTTAATAGAAATCCAAAGGCTTTTTAGGCATTTAGCATAAAGCACCGATCAAGCAAATCGATAGCTTATAAAAATCTATATTGAAGGCACAATTCTTAATATAATGTTTGTTATTATAGTTTTTGAGTAGTTCTTATGCAATTAAAACATTATCCCTTATACTCGAGCCCCTTATAAAGGCTTCTTATAACTCATCTCTATGAGTTGATGACACTATTTTCAACATGTTTGCAATGATCTTAAATATGATCTTATATATTATATCAAAGAGGAAATAGGTATATATTCTCCGATGGAATTAAGAGTACTAACTATGGGAATAAGGGAAAATAAATATCTTGTTTACCTCCTTAAGCATTTTTTCATTCGTAAAGAAATGAAGTAGTGCATTAGTGACTATATTCTTTATGAGTTGCCAAGATTTTTGGAAGAAGAAAGCATTTAGGCTATCTGTCCTAAGTGTTTTATTGAAGTTGAGTCAAAATACAACGTTTTTTTTATATCTTCTTCTGTATATGGAACAATAAAGAGATCAACCTTCTGATGTTTAAGATAATCCTTAATAATTTGGATAATTAGTTCCCAAAAAGAGTTAGCCTATATAGGTGATCCAAAAGAGTTGGAAAAGTTAGAGAAAATTTCTTAAAGGATCTTATCTTATATGAAGATTGTGTTAGCTCCAATTTTTAGGGAAATCATTCTATTTAAATTTCTTCTTGATAATAAGGAATTGTGGAATAAGCTAGTATTTTTGTCCACTTCTTTTAACCAAAGAAATCTAGATCTCTTCTTCTAAAGTGAATGATTGATGTTGGTAGCTTGGATGAAGTTCTAAAGGGCTTATTTTTCTTTTGTTGGAAAGCTTATTTTCTGAAGAAATAGATAAAGCTGAGACTAAGCCTATTGAGTCTATGTTTAGCATCTATTAGGAACTAACGAGTGTTGTGGATCCTTATATAATTAACTTCTTCAACTTCTCTTTAATACTACCTAGTTTCCTTTGAAAAAAAATTAGGGCCTTATATCTCCATATAGGTACCTCTATATACATCCTCTAAAAAACCATCCATATTTGGCATATGATTATTGAACCTAAATGGAGATTTTCTTGAGCATGATACACTACTTAAAGTGAACCATTACTAGGGAGTGATATGAGATTAGAGGCTTAGTGAATGAAGCCTTACTATTAGGGAAAGTTGAAGCTAGCTATCATTGACTAGAGCTCTATAGAGCTTCTTTCTAAAAAATGCTCTTTTTTTTCACATCAAGTCAAAAAATGAGCTCCCATCCTAAGGTTTGTAAACTTTATATCAGCCACACAATTTTTAAGATCATTTGAGTGGTTTTAAAGGTTGTTTTTCCCTTCAGTTTCATCTAGATGAAGCATGCTATTGAATTAATTAACAATAAGCAATGGATGATTTTTTTCCCAAGTTTATCTCCCTGAGTTTAGTCTAAAATGGTACTCTTTGGAATACATGATTGTAGGCTTAAATAAATCTTACTCAAATCCTAACTTGCTCCAATTTTAACTTGATATTTAGGGGAATCACCTGGTCTATAATAATGGAGATTAGAATCTCCATCTTATCCTCATCATAGACTATAATAATCTTGCCATATAGGTGATTTTGGTAGTTGGATATCAATTTCTAGGAACCTCCTAAAAATAACAAAATTTTGCATTTCTCCTCTCTTATCTTAGTTTCCATAAGACCTATTATTAAAGGTTTATGTTTTGAAATGTTTTGAAATCAATTTCTTGAGTGATACTTGTTTAGAGGGCTAATTAATCCCCCTTACATTCTATAAAATTATCATTTTAGGGGTGAGGTATCACTTCTTATCTTCTTTCTTTTAGATTCTCTATAGGTTGCTAATTGGTGTGGAGCAAGTACCTTCCTCAACTAAATCTAGATTTATTCCTTTATCCCCTTTCATATCTTCCAGCCTTGTAGCCTGAGGATTTGTATCTTCTTTGTTACTTAACCAATTAATATCAGTGTTATTATAATCCAACTCTAAGCTTGGGATTCCATCCCTTACCTTAAATGTAGCATTCTCTATTCAGGGGCTTGCATGAGCAATAGGAGCTTCAAGTTTCAGGTTCAACTCAACTATGTTAAATTTAGATTTCATCTGTCATAGTAATCTCCACTCTTAAACCTTCTCCCTATAAGGACCCATTCACGTTTTAGGGAGTTTTAGTTTGGTTTCTAAGTATAATTTAATCCAACTAAACCCTTCACTAACTTATCCCCTTCACCTGGTCTAAGTAATTAAATACTATTAGGAACCTCAAACATTTTATCAAATAGTACAAAAAACCTTATATAATTGGTCCTTTATATGGAGACTATTTCTTTAATGTATATTGGCTTACCTATATAGCTATTAAATAGCTAAGGCCCTTAGTTTTCTAGTATTCTAGGAGCTAGTTATGAATGTTAAGTCGGATTGACACTTGAATTTACTTCAAGTCCTCTATACTCAACCTTAGACTCCATCTTTGGATAAAAATTAGCATGCTTTTTAAATTCCATGGTCCTATTTTCATTATCCTTTGAGCTTATATGGAAGTTCCAAATCGATACAAGAAAGACATCCTCTTCATTAACTAAGACCTTAACTAGACATATTGTTTCCATCTATCTTATGCCCATGCCTTCATTACTAGAAATAGAGGTCTTTTGTCTGTAAATATGCCTAAGAGAGTGGCTTCCCATCTTACTGCACCTAATTTTAGTACCATAAGACATTCTCTTCATTAACTAAGACCTTATCTAGACATATTGTTTCCATCTATCTTTTGTCCATGCCTTCATTACTAGATATGGAGGTCTTTTGTCTGTAAATATGCCTAAAAGACTAGCTTCCCATCTTACAGCACCTAATTTTAGTACCACTATTAGTGGAGCTACTATGAAACTTTCATCTTGCCTACTGGTTGAATAATAGTGAAGTTTGATATCAACCTTTACATCCTCTACAATTTGAAACCATGTTTATTTTGTTAGTGAAAATGGTAGCCTTAGTTCTTATATTCGTGATTATGGTAGCCTCCATTAGGTTGTGTTTAAGGGTTTTAATGGGGTAAGTTTAGGTATGCATAAAAGTTATAGGTGGATGTCACAAGTTTGGGAGGCATTAGTAGGAAAATTTTAGCTGACATTGGCACTTAGCTCTAAGTTACCAAAAATGGTTAAAAATATACTAGGACAGAAAGTAACTAGAGTAAGGAAAGGAGGGGTAGATCAGCAACAATTTGCACTAAGAAGATTGCCATATGATTCTTGATCCTATTCATATCCTATTGGTGAGGGTCATATCATCGTGTCATCCTCCTATTTGTTAATTCCTATGTTTACTTATTTTCTAAACGACATATAAGTGGAAAAAAAAGTATAAAATGATACATAAGGAATCATGTTATTTTGTTAAATTTTCCTTTTCCTTTTCCCAAAGATTTTAACTAGTTATGATTAATTGATGCATGATCATTCAAAGGTCGAGTAGTTTTTCTCTCTTTACCCACCCCATGGTTAGTCTCCCATTCATTAATTCCTATTTAACAAAGATCAGGTTAAACATGGGATTCTAAGTGGTTAGACCCTCCCCATGACATATATAAAGGCTCTAAACCCTAAGAGCCTCTATCCATCAGAAGACACACCAAAATTGAAAAGGTGAGGCTTTTGGAGGCTAGCCAAAGAAGGGAAACACATAATCTACTTGGAAAAGTGGCAACAACGGTGAGATTCAGAATTTTTCCATATTTTTGGAGTAGAGACAAGGAATTGTTGACTTTACCCAGTTTTTATTCTTTTCTCTTTATGAATTTTAGTATTAAAAATATGGATTTTGTTGGATGTTCATGATTACAAGTAGCTAAACACCTTGTAGAGTTGTTCTTGAACTATTTGTAGAACTCTTGTTGATTTGGATGCAATGAAAGATGTTTTGTGATATTTATTGTGCTTATACCATACAATAGACTGAGAGGGTGAGTCTGGGTATTTGAATGGGTTAGTGTAACAAGAGTTATCTCCTAATGGACCTAGTAAATATTCAGGTTTTTCCAAATAGTTGAAGAGAGATCTTAGTTGTTTGCTTAAAATTACCTATAAGAGTGCTTAAAATCTTGTCGAAGTATTAAGAGAAGTTGGTAAGTCTAGAGATAGCATAAATAATTATAATCCATTCAATTAGGGTCATCTAATTACGCCTTGAGAAAGGGTTATTGAACATTAAAAAATCTTGGGTCAAGTATAAATGGATCAAGAACACAAGAGGAAAGTAAAATAGGGATAGAGTAACTCCTAATTTTAAACCTTGGCCATCAAATTACCGCACTTTGCCTTAATTGGATGTTCATTACTAGTTTAATTAATTTTCATTTAATCTATGTGGGACGATATCTATTTTAACTACAAGTAAAGACTAGTATACTTGCGATTTTTGACGTAAAACTAATAGTTTGGTTTGTGAATGAACACATATGTTTATCTCAAGAAGTTCACATGTGGGAACTTCATCATTTTTCTTCTATATATTAATGAAATACTAACTCATCAATATTAAGAAGAGGACCTAATAATATATTAAGAAAGCTAACAAGGGAAGAAAAGAAGTTATACTTAAACCTAGAGAATACTTAAAAAAAGAGAGGTTTCCAAGAAAGAGAAAGTCCAAAATGAAACTAAAAGGTGATGAACCTTTTGAAGTCACAGATAGAGTAAACAATAACATTTACAAGCTCGACTTACTAGGTGAGTATGGTCACTATCTTTAATATTGAAGAGTTATCTCCTTTTCATTTTATAGATAAGGATAACAATTTAAGGATAGTTCCTTTTAAGGGGAGGGAAAATGACGAGAATTAAGCATGTATTACTCAATTGCTCTAATTTATTGGAGATCGATTGAAGAACATTAGAGGATTATTTGTTAAGAAGTAAAGAAAAGAAGACTGAATAGGCTCTTAATTATCTCATGGTGGATCTTTATATAAAAAGTGATGCTTTGCCACTTCAAAAGAAACAACCCTATAATATAGATTTAAGTGAAAGAGCAAGCTAAAGAATACAAATCTAACTAAAACTAGATGCAAAAAATAAACAAGCAATAATCTTTCAATGGTCTTTGAAAGTTGAGAAACAAAATGTAACCAGTGATAGAGTTATATTAAGGTCAAGTGCCAGTCTTTTGCTAGTTTTGCATTTGGGAGAAATAAAAGCAAACTAGAGTCATAATGGTTATTTGTGACTAACATCGAACTCATCTATAAAAAGTAATATAAAGTTTTGTAATAAAACCAACATTATGTGTTTTTTTAAAACAAATGTCGAACTTGTACTTTAATTGCTTAGGATTATATTATCTTATAATTTTATTTCCATTTAGAACTATGGTTCTTAGGATTTTATGTCTATAAAAGACTTTCTTATTATTGTAAGTAAAGAAATAACGATTATTGATCAATCGAATAAATTTGGAGAGATTTTTTTTCATTCTTAATTTTAGAGAAACTCTTGTTTTATTTTTTTAAATAACTTGTGATCTTATCTAACTTGCTTAGCAATCAAATCACAAAATATCATCACTCCCAATCCTATATTTTTAAGAGTGTGAAAATCCATATCATTATTCTTTTATGTTAATTTCGAGTTTGTTTCTATATTAAACTTTTCCTTTTTAAGAAAAAATAAATGTGTATGTGTAATAATATAAAACGTGATTATAAATTGGGAGAATTATAGTCTTTAAACATTCTAAAATATTTAGCATGATCGAAAAACAATGCTGAAAGTTGGAAAAATAATGTTAAAAGGGTATGGTAGTAAAAAAATACTGAAAGTTAGCCTATAGACTGAACATATATTTGGTGATGCTAACCATCAACTAGAGCGAGAAGCTACTAAAAAACAAGTAGCACTTTTAAAGCAAAACTAAAAGTGTAAATTGCCAGCTAAGCTAACTACTACACCTAATATGCACATTATAGAAGATTGTCTTCACTTTAATTCTATCCCTGATCTTATATAAGAGGGCTTCCTTTTATTGTTGTTTAGCCTTGCAATATTCTTCTATTCATTTAGTCCATAAGCCATATACTATGGAGCCTAAGGATATCTTATAGACTATATAATCAACTAATTTTTGGGAATGCTTCTGATAGCTCCATTCAACAATTTTCTTCCAATCTCTAGTTGGAGGGTCTACCTTGAGAAGTCTTAAGATGTTTTTCCACATAACATTTTTATAGCCATATTGGAAAAATATATGAGTGATGAACTCCTGATCACTCTTGCATAAGGGTCATATATCGGGATTGCTTAAAAATTTTGACAATCTTTCCATAGGACTTAATTTTCCTTTAACTACTAACCATAGAATGACTGAGGCCCAAAGATTATCATATTTGTATCATACTAATCTATACCAATTGACTTTGGCCATCCAGTCTTTAAGGAACTTTTTGTAGGAGCCATTAATGACTACACCTAAAGATTTTTTTACCCACAGGTGGGCATCCACCTTATTTGGGTTAATTTGATTTTTGATAGATAATCAGTTAGTGAGGTTTTAAGGAATAACATAATGTAGTTTAGTCTAGTGTCAATCACATCTTTAACTAAGTCTTTCATAAGGATGACAAGTTTTAGTGGATCAAGCTCCCCAACCCTGTCGATATTGCTATAAGGTGTCCATATATCATTCTAGAAAGAGGTTTTCTTTCCATTTAATATTTTGTAGAGGAAGGTTACCCTAGCTTTTTCTGTAGTCCGAAGAATATTCACCATAGTCTATGATGAATTTTTCTTAAGCTTGATTAACGAGAAATTGTCCCTCCTTAAATAGGATTCATATATCCATTTTGTTAATAAGGATTTTTTATCAATAAGTGTCATGCAGATCCTCTTCAACGTCATTATCGTGTTAGTTAGTTTTAAGGGCATGAGCCCTAAACCTCCTTCTGTTTTAGGCTTGCCTGCCTCTTGACATTTCACCTTAGCAATAGCTTTTTTTGAACCATTTCTTGACCACGAGAATCCCCTTATGATTTTTCAAATTTTTAATACTAGAAAGACCAAGTGGGAGGACTACTTGATATGGATGTTTTTCACCATTAAATTTATAAGCTTATCTCTTTCGGTCATAGATAGACTATTATTGCACTAGCTCTAGATTCTTCTTTAGATTTTGTCTAGTAGTGACTAAAGATTTGTGAAGGTTGGTTTTTTGGGCGATGTTAGGATGCCTAGGTAGGTGAGTGGGGGCTTTGGTAATCTCATCACTACTGCAGTACATGTTCATATTGCATCCTTTATTGCACTTATTGAAAGGTATAAGCCACTCTTCTCCCTATAAAAAGCAAGCCTCTATGGCCTTCTGAATGTATTCAAACCTAATATTTGAGCACACAAAGAATAAGTATTAGCTTTAGAAAACAAGAATATACCACTAACAAAAGATAAGCTAAAAAGTTTAATTCTTTTGAATCTACTATGGAATTTGTATTTCTTATCCTAGGATATAAAGACTTTAAGGATCTTTGGTGAAACTTCTATGTAGAATATGAATAGTTAGGGGGACAATGGATCCCCTTGCTTTAATCCTCTTGCACCCTAGATGAGCTTCGTAGGTTCCCTATTAATAAAGATGCTTAAGGATATAGTTGTAATGCATTGTTTAATCCATCTTCCAAACTTTGATAGAAATCCAAAGGCTTTTTAGGCATTTGGCATAAAACACCAATTAAGCAAATCAAAAGCCTTCTAAAAATCTATATTGAGCGCACAATTCTTAATATAATGTTTCTTGTTGTATTTTTTTGTAGTTCTTATGCAATTAGAACATTATCCCTTATATTCGAGTGCCTGATAAAGGCTCCTTATAACTTATCTACATGAGTTAATGACACTATTTTCAACATGTTTGCAATGATCTTAAATATGATCTTATACATTATATCAAGCGGAAATAGGTATATATTCTCCTATGGAATTAAGAGTACTAACCATGGGAATAAGGGAAAATAAATATCTTGTTTACCTCTTTAAGCATTTTTTCATTCTTGAAGAAATCAAGTATTGCATTAGTGACTATATTCTTTGAATTGCCAAGATTTTTGAAGAAGAAAGCATTTAGACTATCTAACCTAAGTGTTTTATAAAAGTTGAGTCAAAATACAACCTTTTTCATATCTTCTTCTGTATATGGTATGGTAAAGAGATCAACCTTCTAAGGGTTAAGATAATCCTTAATAATTGAGAAAATTAGTTCCAAAAACGAGTTAGCCTATATAGGTGATCCAAAAGAGTTGGAAAACCATTCCTTGGCCTTTCACCTGCTAAGGGTCTTTTGTAGGGTTCATTTTAAACTTCCGTTGGCTGGTTTCTTTAGACTGTAATACTTCTTAGGGTTTTTAGATTGCTCTGGACTTGGTGTCCAGGTGTTTCCGATTGATTGCCTATGCTTTGGTCCTCATTTAGCTTATGTCTACCTTTGTTTATTTGATTGCTCTGCGGCTTTTGCTTAGTATAGCAAGTTGTGTCTACAGTGGCACTTGTAATGAACGCTATGTACATATTCTGGTCCATTAATTTATTCTTCTGATTTACCAAAAAAAAAAAGAGTTGGAAAAGTAGTAGAAAATTTCTTAAAGGATCTTATCTTATATGAAGATAGCGCTAGCTCCAATCTTCAGGGAAATCATTATATTTAAATTTCTTCTTGATAATAAGGACTTGTGGAATAAGCTAGTATATTGGTCCACATCTTTTAACCAAAGAAATCTAGATCTCTTCTTCCAAAGAGAATGATTGATGTTTGTAGCTTAGATGAAGTTCTAGAGGGCTTATTTTTCTTCTGTTTGACAGCTTATGTTCTCATGAAATAGATAAAGCTGAGACTGAGCCTTATTGAGTCTATGTTTAGCATCTATTAGAAACTAATGAGTGTTGTGGATCTTTTATATATTTAACTTCTTCAGCTTCTCCTTAATACTGCCTAGTTTCCTTTGAAAAAAATTTAATTTATGGCCTTATATCTCCATATAGGTACCTCTTAAAACCATCCATATTTGGCAGATGATTATTGAACCTAGGTGGAGATTTTCTAGAGTATGATAAGCTACTTAAAGTGAACCGTTACTAGGGAGTGATATAAGAATAGAGACTTAGGGAATGGGGCCTTACCTATTAGGGAAAGATGAAGCTAGTTATTATTGACTAGAGGTCTGAGGAGCTTCATTCTTATGAATGCTCTTTATTTTTCACATCAAGTCAAAAAATGAGCTTCCATCCTAAGGTTTGTAAACTCTATATCAGCCATACAATTCTTAAGATTATTTGCGTGGTTTTTAAGGCAATTGTTCCCTTCAGTTTCATTAGGATGAAGCATGCTATTGAATTAATTAAGAATAAGCAATGGATGGTTTTTTTTCCCAAGTTTATCTCCCTGAGTTTAGTCTAAAATGGTACTCTTTGGAATACAAAATTGTAGGCATACATGAATCTTACTCAAATCTTAACTTGCTCCTGTTTCAACTTGATATTTAGGAGAATCATCTGGTCTATAATAATGGAGATT
Organism: Erythroxylum guanchezii; assembly: GCA_025629825.1. NCBI lineage: Eukaryota > Viridiplantae > Streptophyta > Magnoliopsida > Malpighiales > Erythroxylaceae > Erythroxylum > Erythroxylum guanchezii. The sequence continues at coordinate 13,159 of JAOTAX010107780.1, read as the reverse complement.
AGAATCTCCATCTTATCCTCATCATAGACAATAATAATCTTGCCATATAGGTGATTTTGGTGGTTGACCATTAATTTCTAGGAACCTCCTAAAATAACAAAATTTTGCATTTCTCCTCTCTTATCTTAGTTTCCATAAGACCAATTATTAAAGGTTTATGTTTTGAAATAAATTTCTTCACTACTACTTGTTTAGAGGGCCAATTAATCCCCTTTACATTCTACGATATTATCATTTTGGGGGACAGGTATCACTTCTCATCTTCTTTCTTTTAGATTCTCTATAGGATACTATTTGAAATTGATGGGCCAAGACTAATATTTTATCATTCTTAAGACTTTCTCATTTTTCCTAGATTTAACAATAAAACCAATTAGCGTTGGTGTGTGCAAGTGCCGTCCTCAACTGAATCTAGATTTGTTCCTTTATCCCCTTTCATAACTTCCAGCCTTGTAACCTGAGGATTAGTCTCTTCTTTGTTACTTACCCTATTAATCTCAGTGTTATTAAAATCCAATTCTAAAGGAAAATCATGGAAGCTTGGGATTCCATCCCTTACCTTAAATGGAGCATTCTCTATTGATGGGCTTACATGAGCAATACGAGCTTCAAGTTCCAAGTTCAACTCAACTATGTTAAATTTAGATTTCATCTTTCATAGTAATCTCCACTCTTAAACCTTCTCCCTATAAGAACCCATTCACGTTTTGTGGAGTTTTAATTTCGTTTCTAGGAATAAGTTAATCCAACTAAATCCTTCACTAACTTATCCCCTCCACCTGGTCTAAGTAGTTAAGTACTATTAGGAACCTCAAACATTTTATCAAATAGTACAAAAAACCTTATATAATTGACCCTTTATAAGGAAACTATTTCTTTAATATATATTGGCTTACCTATATAGCTATTAAATAGATAAATGTTAAGTCAGATTGACACTTCAATTTACTTCAAGTCCTCTATACTCAACCTTAGACTCCATCTTTGGACAAAAATTAGCATGTTTTTTAGATTCCATGGTCCTATTTTTGTTATCCTTTGAGCTTATATGGAAGTTCCAAATCAATTGAAAAAAAGCACATCCTCTTCATTAACTAAGACCTTAACTAGACATATTGTTTCCATCTTTCTTATGCCCATGCCTTCATTACTGGATATGGAGGTCTTTTGTCTGTAAAGATGCCTAAAAGAGTAGCTTCCCATCTTACTGTGCCTAATTTTAGTACCACCATAAATGAAGCTACTATGAAACTTTCATCTTGCCCACTAGGTGAATAGTAGTGAAGTTTGATATGATCCTTTACATCCTCTATAATCTGAAACATGCTTATTTTGTTAGTAAAAATGGTAGCCTCAGTTCTTATGTTGGTGATTATGGTAGCCTCCACTAATTATAATGGAGCTATGTTTAAGGGTTTGATGGGGTAAGTTTAGGAGGTTATGGGTGGATGTCGCGAGTTTGGGTGGCATCAGTAGGAAAATTTTAGCTAACATTGGCCCTTGGCTCTAAGTTACCATAAATGGTTAAAAATATACTAAGATAGAAACCAACTAGAGTAAGGAAAGGAGGGGTAGATCAGCAACAATTTGCAATAAGAAGATTGCCATAATGATTCTTGATCCTATTCATTTCCTATTGGTGAGGGTAATTGTTGGCCCCCAAAATTTTTTTTCTTGATAAATAAGCATGATTAGATTAAATTTGGGGTCTTGTTAGATTAATGTATGTTGGAATTAATTAACTTGTTAATGTGAATGAGATTATGTGACATAGGGGAATTGAATTAAAGTTTAAGGTGGTAGGTTTGCATAAGGGGTATGATGGGAAGATCACTTAAGCTTAAAAACCTTAAAGCATTAAAAGATGGGCAAAATGGACATTGTGCAATCATTAAGAGTATAAAGGGGAGAAAGAAGACTTGCCTTGCATTTGGAAGAGAGACAAAATAAAATTGAAGAAAGAAGGGAGAGAGTTTCGTGAGTTTAGAGTAAAAGAAGAGTTATGTTAGGTTTTGATTTTTCTTAACCTTCAAGAGAGATTTTGAGAGTTATCAAGAAGGGAAAAAGGAAGGGGAAGATTAAAGCTTCCATTAGAGCCAAGAAAATCATTGTTGGGTGAAGATTCAAGGTAAGTTGATTTTAATCTTTTGGAGTTTTGAAAGGTTTTTGGTTCAAAGAGCTTAGGAAATGTATGGGTATAAGCATTCTAGGATCAATTTCATGCATTGGGTTCTTTGGGTTTTCAAATTTGAATTCTATTGAATTGGGAATTTATATCATTGTTAAAGGGAGGCAAGAAAGGCAAGAGGAGCAAGAAGAGAGACATCCTTGAACAAGTTTTCAAGCAAGGAAATTAAGGTGGGTGACATTTTGCTATTAAAGTTTCTTTCAAATAAATGGAATTAAATGATCTCCAACTACCTTGAAAATGTGCATTTACTGTTCTTTAAGATGGTTTGAGAATATTCCATACGTTTTTGTATATGAATTTTGTGAATGAATTTTGAGTGATATGGGAATGATTTCAAATTGCTCCATAATTGTTGTATTTGTGGCTTTTAGATGATTTGAGAAATGGTTATATGATTGGTATGGGATTTTGGTTGATGAATTGGGAAATGATGATAGAAATGCATATGAAATATGTCATGCTCATGAAATCAAGTTTCCAAAAATGTGCCATATGGGCAAAATGTTTCAAGTTCATGAATTACATGTTATATGGGTTTATGGTGGTTTGTTCTATATGTCAAGTGCATTTGATTAAAAAGGCCTCTCCCACCTGCCCGTTAATGGCATGGAGCTCCCTCGCGGACTCCCATAAGTTCACGGCTACGCAAGACCATTTTGTGAGATTGCGATAGTACGTTCTATTCACGGCTACACAGAACCTGTATGGGAAATGTGCCGTGTGTTCCGTTATGGATCCACCCAAACCATTACGATGTCCTTATATGTCTACATGTGTTGACAAGTTTGATGAATGTTTAACTTATGTGAATTGTGATTTTGGTTTGACAAGCTGAGATATAGATGTTTTATGGATTTTGTGATAAATTCCTTATGATCATGAAGGTTTTCGAGGGTTTTTGTTTATTACCAATTATAAAACTGTTACCCACGAGCATTAAGCTCACCCCCACTCCTTCCCATCCACAGGCGATGAGCAAGATATCGAGTGATCGAGTTGAGCGTCAAGGCATCACTCCAATTTGCACTTTGGTTCTTTACAAGTTAGAATTTGTAAAGCAAGGCTTTAGTTGCATTTTGAGAAATTATTGCTTTTGCAAAGTTTGTATTTTTGGATTATGATGTATTTGTGGCTCGAAATGCTCACTAAAGCGTTGTAAACTCTTATCTTTTTAATGGGAATGAAGTACATAAACATTATGTTTGTTTATGGCTTTTGAAGTTTTTACATTGCTATTTTCAATTTGTTATAAGGGTAGGAATTGTGTTCTGAATTCAAGGGACAATCTGGAATAATCTAGGTAGAACTAGTAAATTTTGTCTTCTTGGAAGTTGTAGATGATCCTTTTAGCTTTCCCATGATATAAAGTTGGTAATTTTTGGATATCGGAGTGGAAAGATATGATCATTACAAGTTGTGATGCTGCATAGCATTTGTGTATAGGACAACTATGGTAAATGATAGGAAATTGTGGTTTTGATGAACCAAATGGGGGAGAATTGAGAGTTTTATGAGAAAATTTTGGTGTTTGAATTGATATGAAGTGATTTGGCACTAGAAGAGTTGAATTTGGGAAGATTATGAGTGAATATGATGTTAGACTAGATGTAGGAAGCATTGGAGAGGTTTTGGAGGGACTTGGGGAACCCCTATGTCCATTAGACGGACTTTAGGTCTGTTTAATGGACCTTCTCAGGTGAAAAGGACTCCCAGCCTCACCAATGTCTGTTTAATGAAAATGGACCTTCTCGGGTGAAAAAGAGTCGCCAGGCCCGACAATGTCCTTTAAACGAACATTCACGGAACAGCTACAGTAAATCACAATTTTGATACTTTTATAGGTAGAATCACACTTTGTGGTCTTCAAAAAAGTTGTAGATCTAGACGTCTTCTTTCAAACCGTCTAAGAACGAACTAAATCAGACATCTTTATTGAAAGTTATGGCAATTGCGCCAAGACAGGTACAATATGATTGAGGGTATAAACATGTTGGATTCTTTTGGTCATATCTTCCTCATCCGACCTCTAAATGAAGTGATTCTTAAAGCAATGGATTCCTAACACCTTTTCCTATCTCTCCATGAAAATTGGTATCTTTTTGAGTTTATTCAAAAAAATTTGATGGAAAGAAAATGAGGGATCGGTTGGGAGAGCATGCTTGGGGTATGAACACATTTTGGCTTTTTAAGCATATCTTGATCTATAGAGCTCCGATTAAGATGGCTCTTGATTCAAAACAACTAGAGGCTTAGAGTTACAATTTCTTTGAAGAAGCCAAATTGAAATTCTGGTTTGATGTTTCCCAAAATCTGTTATGAATTAGGAGAAATGAGTTGTAATTTTAGTGACTGACTGGTGTGGGCACACCACCCTTATGGAATCATGGAAAATGGCCCTACAGGGTAGTAAACTCAAGGTTTATGACTCCAGATGTTGGGCTCCGTAAACGAGGTCTAATTGTTGGCCCCAAAAAACATTTTCTTGATAAATTGGTATGATTAGATTATTTTTGGGGTCTTGCTAGATTAATGTATGTTGGAATTAATTAGCTTATTAATGTGAATGAGATTATGTGACATAGGGGAATTGAATTAAAGTTTAAGGTGGTAGGTTTTCATAAGGGGTATGATGGGAAGATCACTTAAGCTTAAAAACCTTAAAGCATTAAAAATGGGTAAAATGGACATTGTGCAATCATTAAGAATATAAAGGGGAGAAAGAAGACTTGTCTTGCATTTGGAAGAGAGAGAAAACGAAATTGAAGAAAGAAGGGAGAGAGTTTTGTGAGTTTAGAGAAAAAGAAGAGTTATGTTAGGTTTTGATTTTTCTTAACCTTCAAGAGGGATTTTAAGAGTGATCAAGAAGGGAAAAAGGAAGAGGAAGGTTAAAGCTTCCATTTGAGCCAAAAAAATCATTGTTAGGTGAAGATTCAAAGTAAGTTGATTTTAATCTTTTGGAGTTTTGAAAGGTTTTTGGTTCAAAGAGCTTAGGAAAGGTATCAGTATAAGCATTCTAGGATCAATTTCATGCATTGGGTTCTTCGGGTTTTCCAATTTGAATTCTATTGAATTGGGAATTTATGTCATTGTTAAAGGGAGGCAAGAAAGGCAAGAGGAGCAAGAAGAGAGACATCCTTGAACAAGTTTTCAAGCAAAGAAATTAAGGTGGGTGACATTTTGCTATTCAATTTTCTTTCAAATAAATGGAATTAAATGATTGCCAACTACCTCGAAAATGTGCATTTATTGTTCTTTAAGATGGTTTGAGAATATGCCATATGGTTTTGTATATGAATTTTGTGAATAAATTGAGTGATATGGGAATGATTTCAAATTGTTCCATAATTGTTTTATTTGTGGCTTTTAGATGATTTGAGAAATGGTTATATGATTGGTATGGGATTTTGCTTGATGAATTGTGAAATGATGATAGAAATGCATATGAAATATGTCAAGCTCATGAAGTCAAGTTTCCAAAAATGTGTCATATGGGCAAAATGTTTCAAGTTCATGAATTACATATTATGTGAGTTTGTGGTGGTCTGTTCTTTCTGTCAAGTGCACTTGATTAAAAAGGCCTCTCCCACCTGCCCGCTAATGGCATGGAGCTCCCTCGCGGACTCCTATAAGTTCACAGCTACGTAAGACCATTTTGTGGGATTGCAATAGTATGTTTTGTTCACGGCTATACAAGACCCGTATGGGAAATGTGTAGTACGTTCCGTTACAGATCCACCCAAACCATTATGTGGTACTTATGTGTTTATATGCGTTGACAAGTTTGATGAATGTTTAACTTATGTGAATTGTGATTTTGGTTTAACAAGCTAAGATATAGATGTTTTATGGATTTTGTGATAAATTGCTATGATCATGAAGGTTTTCAAGGGTTTTTGTTTATTACCGATTATAAAACTGTTACCCATCAGCATTAAGCTCACCCACAGTCCATCCCATCCACAGGCAATGAGCAACATATCGAGTGGTCGAGTTGAGCATCAAGGCATCACTCCAATTAACACTTTTGTTCTTTAGAAGTTAGAATTTGTAAAGCAAGGCTTTAGTTGCATTTTGAAAAATTATTGTTTTTGTAAAGTTTGTATTTTTGGATTATGATGTATTTGTGGCTCAAAATACCCACTAGCTTTCCAACGATATAAAGTTGGTAATTTTTGGATATCGAAGTGGAACGATATGATCATTACAAGTTGTGATGCTGCATAGGATTTGTGTATAGGACAGCTATGGTAAATGATAAGAAATTGTGGTTTTGATGAACCAAATGGGTTGAGAATTGAGAGTTTTATGAGAAACATTTGGTGTTTGAATTGGTATGAAGTCATTTGGCACTAGAAGAGTTGAATTTGGGAAGATTATGAGTGAATAGGATGTTAGATTGAATGTAGGAAGCATTGGAGAGGCTTTGGAGGGGTTTGGGGAACCCCTATGTCCATTAGACGGACTTTAAGTCCATTTAACAGACCTTCTCTGGTGGAAAAGGACTTCCAGCCTTGCTAATGTCCGTTTAACGGACATTAGGTCCGTTAAATGGACCTTCTCGGGTGAAAAAGAGCCCCCAAGCCTGACAATGTTCATTTAACGGACATTCACGGAACAACTACAGTAAATTACAATTTTTGCACTTTTAGTTGCAAAATCTAGCTTTGTTGTCTTCATGAAAGCTGTAGATCTAGAAGTCTATTTTTAAACCGTCCTAGAACAAACTAAATTTGACATCTTTGTTGAAAGTTATGGCAATTGCACCAAGACAGGTACAATATGATGGAGGGTATAAACATGTTGGATTCTTTTGGTCATATCTTCCTAATCCAACCTCCAAATGAAGTGATTCTTGAAGCAATGGATATCTAACACCTATTCCTATCTCTACATGAAAATTGGTATCTTTTGGAGTTGATTCGAAAAAGTTTGAGGGAAAGAAAATGAGGGATTGGTTGCGAGAGCATGATTGGGGTATGAACACACTTTGGTTTATTAAGCATATCTTGATCTATAGAGCTCCGATTAAGATGGTTCTTGCTTCAAAACAACTAGAGACTTAGAGTTACAATTTTTTGAAGAAATCAAATTAAAATTATAATCTGAAGTTTCCAAAATCTATTTTGAATTAGGAGAAATGAGTTTGATTATGGTGATTGATTTGTATGGGCACGACATTGAACAAATTGCAAGGAAATTTTTGGAATGTTATGAGAATAAAGATGAACTGATGATGGCTAACAAGGGTTCAATGCAATAACCCTTCAAGGTAATATGCATGTTCACGTCTTATGTATGGTATCAGAGTAAGAGGTTGGCTTCCGGAAACAAGCAGGATCCAACAGAAGTGGTATCAGAGCAAGAGTTGGGTTTAAGAAGCGGGATCCAATAGTCATATCATCATGTCATCCTCCTATTTGTTAATTCCAATGTTTACTTATTTTCTAAACGACATATAAGTAATAAAAAGTATAAAATGATACATAAGGAATAAAGTTGAATAAAGTTTATTTTGTTAATTTTTCCTTTTCCTTAAGATATAAGGGAGTTATGATTGATTGATGCATGATCATTCAAAGATCAAATTTTGTATTTCTTGTCAAAGACAAATTTTTATCTCTTTACCCACCCCAAGTGTTAGTCTCCCATTAATTATTTCCTATAAAAAAAAGATTGCCATTTTCAATAATAGATTTCTTTTTGTGCAGCTTCATCTTAAGTATCCATTAAAAAAATAGTTGAATGCCTCCAAAGTTGTAAATAGTTATTATGAAAGCAATTGAATAAGAGTTGTCAATCTTAATGGAAGAATTAGGATCATTGATTCATTTTTAAACAATTAAAAATAAAAAATTACCAAATTTTTTCAATAGTTAAATACTCTAAGATTGAATCTTGACCCTTCATTTTATTATATATAACATTTTTTCATTTCCTAAAAAGAAGCAGGGGATTAGTATTCATTTTTGACCATCTCACTAACCCTAAACTCTCTAACCTCATTGTGACATTTTCCTAACTTCTACTTGAATACCACCATAGTATTGGACCTGATTTCTTAGAAAGCACCATTAATCATTGTACATTCCAAGTTTATGGATAAACATTCATTTAAATTTGGAAAACTTTTAGACATTTATAACTAATCCCAAACATTTCCTTTTACTATTATTGTAACAACTCGTTATCCCATGCTAAGGGTTAGAACCTTAGAATACTGTATATGAGAGATATGAATGAGAAAATCTAGAAATACACTTTATGCTCATGCATAATATAGCATACATACATGTTAATTTGATTATTGCACACATTATAATGATTTATTCATGCACTCATTTGATATTTTCCGGGTATAAATGATTGTTTTAATGTGATTATGATATGGATAGTGAATATTTTGCCTTAAAAATTGATCTGATGAATTAAATTATTGATTTAGAATTTTTAATGAAATTTGAGAATTTTCTGAAATTATGAGTATTTTTGGACTAGGAAAAATGTCATGTGGTAGAACAATTGATAAATGGAAGTAGAAATAAGTGTCAAATGGCAGTAGAAATTATTGATACGTGATATTAAGATTTAGTGACGAATATCATAGAAAATTGGGAGACAATTCGATTAGAAATTGGAGACAAATGGACTAGTTGATAAAGATGACCCATTAGAAACCGTAGGGTGGGGACATTTGGCAAGTGACAAGTGTCCCTTGCCATGCCACACACCTATCCATGATATTTCCTTCATTTGAAAGACTATCCTTTGTCTTTCATTTTCATTTTGGTGCTTTCTTCTTCTCTCTTCATTTACGATATTCATCTTCTACATTTCTTCTTCTTCATTCCCACGATGCTTTCAACTCTCACCATTGTGAACTTTTCCATCATTTTTCATGTGTTTCTCTAAGATCATGTGTCATCTTCTTGAAGAAGAATCTAACCTACTCCACCTTCTAAGTTGATGATTGTGCATGTTGGAGGAGCTAGGGTTTCTTGGAGACTTTTGAACAAGCTTTGGGTAAATCAAGTAAGCAACATATTGATCTTCGTAGCTTTATTAATGAAGAATATATGATGATAGTTAGTGGTAAATGATCATGATAGTGGAGTTGAAAACCTGGAAAAAAATTGAAAGAGAATGGCTGGTATATGTTAGCAGTAATGTCCACTAGACATGCATTTGCATTTTAGTTATATCTTGATCTGTACATATTACAATGGGATGGTTTTAATTTTATATTAAACTATGGACAAATAGCCATATTGTTCATAAAATAATTGAAGTTGAGTACAGTGTGTTGTCACAGTTTGGGAATAGTCTATAGTATTTTACGTATATCTTACAGAATACTAACCAAACTGCTTGCAATTGGTTTCATTAGAAACTTAAGACATAAATAAACATTTCGTTAAAGGAATTTACAACCTAAATTCCTCTTTTTTATGTCAAAATTTCCTTGCAAGATTGATCCGAAAATCTACTTTCAGATTGAATAAGGGATTTTCAGGTAGTGCACGATCGTGCGATAGGAAACAACTGGGTGTTGCAAAATAGTGCACAAGCACGATCGTCACATAGAGGAGATATCAGGTAGTGCACGATCGTGCACAAGCATGATCGTGATAGAGAGGAAATGTCAGGTAGTGCACAATCGTGGATAAGCACGATCGTGACATAGAGGAATCAACAAGAAGTGCACGATCATGACAATGAAGGTGTAATGCACTTTGACAATTTTAAACACCCTTCACTCTTTTAACTATAACTCCTTCTCCGGACCTCCAATTGGCTTCAAATATGATCCACAAGCTCCTCACACACTGCTCTTCCTCTCCACCAAATTTCATGGTTATTTGAATTCATTAGGAAATGATTGATAATGATTGATTGATGACATAACAATAATCAAGTGTATTGAGAGATGAACCTTAATGCATAATTGAGTGATGAAATTAGAATAAATTTCTATTATTGAGGTGTAAACCTAAGTTCAAATTAGCAATATATGAGTTTTGAAGTATGAATTATCATGAGATTAGAGTAAAGGAAATATACCCAGGATTGTCATTGGGCATGCATTGTACATAATACATATATATAAATATGTGCATAAATGAGTACTTATTTAATTGTGCAAAGTTGTGATGTGTGTAAATGTGTGTTGCATGATATAGAAGAGCAATTAGAGCGACAGTATCTAGACGTTGCTGAGACTTCGAGGCAATAGCTATCTGGAGCAAACTGTGATTCGACCTAAATGGTCTCACTTTCATTATTTGTTTTGTTTTAAATTTCAATATTTGAATTACTACTAAATGTGAATGTGATTGAGACAATTCCAGACATTAATAGTCCGAGAAGTTTGATAAATGTGAGAACATAGGAAGTACGTTATTGAATGTGAATTTGATGAAATAAGTGATTCTCAACCTATATGTTGAATGCTGGACTAAGATCCGATGACAAATGTGAATAAGATTGTGATCGTGAATAGGAATGTGTAACATTGAGCACATTTGATTGACTGAATACATATGATGCATTTCATTACTTGAATGTAGGAACAGATAAAGGTTGTTGTGACCGCAGTAGCCATCGAAAAACAGCTTAAAGCTCAGAGAGTGATTAAGAGCCAAAGGCTCAATATGTATAATGAGCCATATATCTCCAATGGATAAGGGACAGTTATTAATGAGCCCAGTATCAATAATGGATACAGGACAATTATAGGCACTAGGTCAAAACAATAACAATTGAAAGTAAGTCTCATGGGCATCACATATGCATCTAATATGGATGCTTTAAATTGTTGAAATAAATAGTTTGAATTATTTCTGAATGTGAAATATGATTTAGGTGAATATGAAATGTATGTGGCTCAACATGTTGAATTGATGTCTTATGTGACTTAGTGAGCTATCGAGGATGGTCCACTCACTGAGTTCGCAAAACTCAAACCAAAATTTGCAACATTTTTCAGGCTTAGAGAAGCTTTCCAGTTAGACAAATTAGGCTTAGAATGGTTGTTTGATTATCGTGATAAGAGTTTATGATTTAGTGTAAGAATATATCTGTGGAATTCAGATTAGAATTTATTAATGGTTAGGCCTCTATAATTTTGAATTGATTGTGAATATATATATGTAAGATGAAATAAATGATGATTGGAAGAGGACATAAATGAGAACAGGATAAGTAACAACCCCCAAGGTTAAGTTGATTTGTTATTATGAGTGCATATCTGATAATGTGATTACTTTGACAAGTGATGTTATTAGCACATATATGTTATATGTTCGGAGTGTTAAGTCAAGAAGACTTCAATTCTTCAATTAATTTTGATGAAAGTCAAATAATAATAATCATAGAAGTGTGTGCACTGTTTTGATAAATTTGTTAAGTGCGCAAATAAATGTAAGTGGCACACATCATCAAATCAAGACGATACCTTAGTAAAAGCTGAATAAGACGGACCAGACGGAGGGCCTAGTATAAGACACCAGACGAAGCATAAAAATCTATGCAAGACGATGGAAATTGAAGAGTGTACTAGAACATCAATTAGATGGAGTTAGTTATAGGACTCGACTAATAATCGTTTTTAGGAGATTCGACAAGCAGAATTCTCAAGAAGACCGTTGAAGATTTAGTGTTGGCCCCCGAATTTTTTTCTTTACTATTAAGCATGATTTAAAATGAATTATGGGGTTATGATGGATAAATTTTGGAGTTAATTACTATGTCAAGGTTAGTACGATTTTATTGCAAGAGTTAAAGAAATTAAAATGCTAACGTAATAAGAATATTCAAGGGTAGTTCTGGAAGATCACTTAAGTGTAGTAAGGCATAAGCTTATAAGAAAGGGAAAATTGGGAAGATGGAATTTTTGTATTACATCTTAGAAGACAAAAACGTTAGTGAGGAACGAAAGAAGGCAGAGAGCACGAAAAGAAGATAAAAAAGAAAGAGGAAGTGAGTTTCGGTGGTTGGAGAGAAAAATAAGAGAGTTGAGCTAGGGTTTCTTTTCCTAAGCTTTCTAGTGAGAATTTGAGGTTGAACAAGAAAGGAAAAAGATAGAGAAAGACAAGAGCTTTTTTTTGAACCAAACATTTCTTCATTTGGTGAAGGCTTAAGGTAAGAACATTTTAATGCTTTGGATTTTGGAAGAGTTTTGGTTCATGAAGCTTAGGAAATGCATGGGTTTAGGTATTTTTAGAATCAATTTTAGTGATTGTGCTTTAAAGGATTTTCAATTGAAAACCCATCGAAACTTGGGGTTTTTGTCTATGAAAAGGGAATCAAGAAAAACAAGAGGAGCAAGAAGAAAGACATCCCTAAGCAAGCATATAAGTAAGGAATTTCAAGGTGAGTTTCACTTTTATAATTACTCAAGGTGAGTTTCACTTTTATAATTAAGTTATAAGCCATTAAAGTTCTTTCAAGAAATGACAGTAAGTGATTTTTTTCAACTACCTCATTGATGTGCATTTATTGCCTTGTAAATGTTGTAAGATGGTGCTATATGATTGCTGCATAAATTGTGTTCATGATTGATGAAAAGCTTTTAAGAATGATTCTTTTGAAAAGATGCATGTTTATGAAACAATATTTCGGAAGTGGTTTTCAAGATATAGCAAGCATATGAAAAATCATGTTTTCAAAAATATGCCAATTTGGGCAACAAGTTACAAGATTTCGAAATATATGTGTTATGTGAGTTTCTGGTAGTCCTTCAAGAATCGTCACATTCATGTTAACCAAGTATAGGCTTCTCCCACCTACCCGCTAGTGGAACGGAACTCCTTCATAGACTCCCTCAAGTTTACGGCTACACAAGACCATCATATGGAAATGTGTAGTGCGTCATGTTTTTAGACTTACCCAAACCATTTGATATGTTATGTGTTCATGACAAGTTGATAAGAGTGATGCATTCATAATTTGCATACACATGAATTTCTGCAC